>WYDI02023221.1:0-67604 GCA_009867235.2 Psittacus erithacus
ATATAAGGAAGAAGTTCTTTACTGTAAGGGCGGTGAGGCACTGGAATGGGTTGCCCAAGGAAGTTGTGAATGCTCCAGTCCCTGGCTGTGTTCAAGGCCAGATTGGACAGAGCCTTGGGTGACATGGTTTAGTGTGAGGTGTCCCTGCCCATGGTAGGGGGGTTGGAACTAGATGGTCTTAAGGTCCTTTCCAACCCTGACTATTCTATGTTTCTATGATTCTACTTACAATTCTGAAATTATAACCCTTTCTATTTTCTTATGTCTGTTAGAGAGCTGTGTAGGCTTTGGAAAAATGTATTTGCTTCTGTTGCTTTGTCATGCTTATGAGTTAAGCTGCTGTGTTACAATCCCTCAGAATCATTTTAGACTTCATATTTCATTTATATAAAAACCTCATATGGAAAGTGAGCCGCTATCTTTCTTACAATTCCAAAGTGCACTTTTTAATCCTCTCTGAATTTTTTGAAACAGTCATTCTAATTTCACGTATATAGAACTGCTGAACTAATTCATGTCTCCCTCATTTAGTTTGATCAAGCAGCTGATGCTGAATTTGCCTGGATTGCAGAAACAGAAAAGAAACTGATGTCTCTGGGTGATATTAGGCTTGAGCAAGACCAGACCACGGCTCAGCTACAAGTTCAAAAGGTAAAAGAAATGCATGTCCAAATATCACGTTAATTATTGGCCAGCACACTCTCCATTTAGAAAATGTACTGGCATGATTTAATTTTCAGTCCATCATAATGCACGTCAAAAATAGTAAAATAGTTTTTGTTCAGTGTACTCCTTTTTTTTTTTTTTTTTTTTCCTGACCAATTTTTATTGTGTTTCAAGGCTTTCACCATGGAGATTTTGAGGCACAAAGATACTATAGATGAACTTGTTAAATCTGGGGATAAGATTATGAACACATGTACCGAAGAAGAAAAAAAGGCCATGAAGGTAAAGTTTCTCAAATTGCAGCTACAGCAGTAGATATGCAGACAACATATAAATAGAAGGATTCCTATAGCATATGTCTTGAAATACTAATGAAAAAGCATTAATTACAGCCACTTCTAGTCTAAGGATTGTATTACTAGAAGAAATGCTGTTGTGTATCCCTCTTCTTCCTTCAGGATATTCAAAGAGCAAGCACCTTGTACTTTCTTCATTACCAGATACTAATTTGTAGCCCCATTTGTCATCTTCATCCATGGTAAATAGTATTTTAGCCAATGGACAATTGAATGAATAGGTGTTAGTCATCTGGGGTAGTGTGTATGGAATCTGGCTGTTCATCTTCCCGAGTTCTCTTGGGTCAGTGACACTCCGTGTGTATTTCTGTGCTGGATTCAATGGCTATGCACCTCAGTGTGAATCTTTCATTTCTGCTGATTTCAGCGTGGACTTTACTTGCCAAGATTATTCCATACTGTTGACTAACACAATCCATGAAAGGCATTTTTATGCCTTTATTTATTACACACAGAAAGAAAGCCTGATGTTGGGGCTGCATATATATGCAGACAGATTTTTCATGTTAGCATTTAAAAGTGGATCAGTTGTGGGGTTGTTTGGTTGGGTTTTTTTTCTGAATTATGGTGAGGCTGGATGTATAGTGTAAATTTAGTCTTTCCAATGACTGCCCTCCTTGAAAAACAACACTAATTGTGCTCTGCTGGAGGATCTCTGAAGAAATCTGATTTGCTCTTAAGTGAATTTCAAATAGATGAGAAGTTCTGTCTATGAAACTGTCATAATAAGAGAACACAGTATTATGTGAGACTCTATTAAATATTTGTAGTTTCAAAAATGCTGTATATCTGTGTGTTAGGCTATGTTTTGTCCTTTGGATAACATCTTTATACTTAATTTGCATGCAAGACATAACAAATGAAGGGATAGCTTGTTCTGGCAAAACAAGATTCTTCACTTCACATATTCAATGGCTTGCTGTCTAGTTTTTCTAAGGCTAAGTATTTATGTGCATTGTCAGATATAATATTTCATAAAAATGATAACATGGACAGTCTTCCACAGGAAAAATGTATAGCTAGTTGATACTTTATTTTCTTATCATATGCCCAAATGCAGTGGACTTATAATGTTCAGACTTTATAATTTTATCATATTATTAATGATAACACATCCTCCTTACTTAATGTATGCTAACCTGGAAAATAATGCTTTGTGGTTTCTGTTGTGGGTTTGTAAGCTACAAGCACAACATTGCACCCTATTCTCTTGGCAGATTTAAAAGGAAAACAAACCCAAACAACAGGTTTTTTGTGTATTGTTCATGATGCCTTGATTCAGAAATGCTAAGCTTCTGCCAAGTGTCACTGAAGATAAGCCTCTTCAGTAAGGAAGTGGGACTAAGATCTGCAGTCAAATTATTTGCAGCTTGACTGGAAGCCCTATGAATAAAGTGTTATTTACTAATATTAATATTATTAAATATGTTCCAATTACTTTGAAAATGCTCAGCCAAAGTATGATCTCCCACAATACTGATTCTGTCCACCTTGAACACTGATGCTGGTAGAAACATTATCAAAACTAAAATGTGGTTCAGTGTGGTTTGGTTCTATAATTATGAAAGGCTGTTTAGAAATGAAGGTAATAGGTATGGAAAAACACACATTGCTATTTTTTGTTAATATTATTTTATAGAAAAAAATGGAAAGCCTCCTACAGAAATATGATACAGTCTGTCAAATGAACTCTGAGAGAAACCTCCAGTTGGAACGGGCTCAGTCCCTGGTTAACCAGTTCTGGGAGACTTATGAAGAGCTTTGGCCATGGTTAACTGAAACAGAAATGATCATCTCTCAGCTTCCTGCACCAGCCCTTGAATATGAAACTTTAAAGCAACAACAAGAAGAGCATAGGGTAAGCATTTTGCCAATTTTGAAAAACAAAGGGGCAAAAGCCAAGTAGTATTCTGCTTAGAGCTGTGGAGTACTCTGCTAAATGTTTTAACCCAGACAGTTATACTTATGTTGAAAAAATAAATCTCTAAATCAGTAACAGAAGATAAACACATTTTCAGTCATGCCTTTACCATTTCCCAAACTGTGCATGCAGACATTCTCTGTGGAAGGTAGCAAACAATGTATAAGTATAAAAGAGGGCGAAAGGGAAAAAAAAATTGCCATTGAAGTGAGAACTGAGCACACAGAAGTTGATAGTTAAGTAAACTTAAAAGTGCAAATTAATGTCAGCATTAGAACAATTCAGACCTGTAAACAGAAAGAACAGATATGGGATGGTTTAGCAAGAAACAAGAGAGTATAAAACATGACTATCTAAAGAATTAGATACCTGCTGTTAGCCTGCTGACAGTGAAAGGCTATCTTTGTGTACAGTCTGTGTACAAATATGCACTTCCATTGATCTTGTGTACATGTAAAAACATTGGCTTTTGTTTTGTTGGTAACATTGGAGCAAAATTTAGCTGAGCCAGGAAGATGGGCAATTAGAGGGCCAAGAACTGATTGCTTGAGTTCCAGCCAATCCCATAGTAATTTCTCATGTCAAGTACATATGTTATGTAATAATTAAAAGAAATAAATGTTTACCATAACAGCACAAAATAGAGGCATCAGTTTTGTAGGCTGGCCACCATATGGGCTTTCTTACATGGAGGAATAATCAGCAGGGGTAAAAATTAGTGTTTCATCTATGGCTACTAGTATTACCTGGAATCAGATGTATCCCACTGAAGTTAAAAACCTGCATGGGTTGGCACATGCAAAGCCCATATGGCTATTGGAGATACCTGTCGCACCCTACTAAGCATAGAATAACCAGGATTTTTTTATTTTAGCTGCCTCAACTAAGTGACTCAGGTTAGATAGGATGAGCCCTGTCTTCAATATATTGTTTACTGTGAGACCAGTAAATGAAGATGTGCCACTCTTATGTACTGGTAAACACTGGGTTCACTCATTTGTCTTCCTATTATGTCCAGAATGAACAACCATGTTCTATTAAGGCTGGCTATACAACATGTGCTTTACAAGCTATCTTGATTAGTCACCGTAAACCAAATCATGCTTGCTTTACTTACAGGATTGTTCCTCATCCACTTTAATCATTCTGCTTGCATGAGAGGCCCTTCAGATGAGCTTCTATTTTTGCATTCTCCCTGGGCTATGCCATTAGCTGAGATTTTTTTGTTAAGTAGAAGATTAATGTCAAGCAATTTTAACGCATAATCTGATCTGAAATACTGGGAACGTTTGCCCAATAGTAGATCATGGAGAAGACCAAATCATTTATTGTTCTAGTAAAAGAAAAGGAAAGAAAAAAAGAGAAGTTCTGAATGTGAATCGAAAACAGTTTTTTATATTCACTTACATTTCTGTTCTGATGACTGTCTTTGTTCCAAGTAATGAAATTCATAGATTTGATTCTGTGAGAGTAACATGCAGTCACTTTGTTTGAACTGAGCTGTGGTTGTGCGTGACATACGGTTTGGACCCAGAAATGTGCACTTTTGTGGCCTTGTGTAAGTTTTTTATGCACAAAAATAGATTACACAAAATTATTTTGTAAAAGCTTTCAACCTGCTTTTAGTTTACCCTTTTCCTCATGTCTGCTAGTCAACATTTTTTTTCCAGTTGCAAGGCATACAAATAGACTTAGATTCTCAGTAAGTGGCTAGAGTCAGGGGGTTTGTATTTTCATTGCTATTTGTCATCAGGGGACTGTGGAGAGTCATGGTCACTGTCATTTCAATCCTCTCAGCACCTCCTCTTCTGGGAAGGAGTGAGTAAACAAGCCAGTATCAGGATTTCTTTTTAAGGGAAGGACCTTAGTTGAAGAGAAGAGGATTTATTTACACTGAGACTGATGTATCCCCTTTTGTGAGTCTTCATTAATTTAAACAAACTTTCAGCTGGGAGGAACAGAGCATGTGCCTTTCATATTCCTGCACAAGGGCTTCATGGACTTCACAGCACTAAGAAGGACAGCGCCTCACAAGACAGTGGGATTATTCTGAAAAGGGAGGGATGAGCAGAGAAAATAAACAAAACTGGAGGGAAGGATGGGGCTACTCCTAAAAAAAAGCCCCTTTCCCTTTGTCAGATCTATGGGCACAAGTAAAGGCAAAATCCTTAGGCAAGTTGGAAGACACCTTGTGACCTGTCTATTTCCATCAGCTTCTGCACATTCTTCTTCACAGTTTTGACTTACTTTGGGGGGGAATGATAAGAGAGGGTAGACAGCTGAGATTAGATTTAATTTTCCTACTAATTACTTGTAAAACTTGGTTAAGTAATAGTACTGCTGTGAAGATAGAGCAGTCCTGTGGCCAGAGGGGAGACTGCTAAACTAGGATGAGAAATCTCTACTGATCAGTCTTCCTTGTCCTTTTGTCATTTTCACTGGTTTCTTTGACCCTTCCTTGTGCTAGTTTCCTCTTCTTAAATCAAGGATAATTTGAATTACTAATCTTGCAATGCCAGTGCCTCTTTGTATGATGTTCTTCAATGAAAGGCTTTGCAGCAAGTGACAGATATCAACATGAAAAGTGGTGGTGTTACACCCATCTGTAATATTGTCACCATTTCTGTCATTATGGGTACTAAATATCATGGGGAACGTCTGTTGCCAGCATCATATGCATAGTTAACATCTTATATTTTACCTGTAATCATATGACCTACAAGAGTGTTTTACAGACCTTTCCAGTGCATCTCTAATTGTGATGTTTCATGCCTGGATAGCTCTGTGTTGGAATGGGAGCGATCACTGTCAAAGCAGTCATTACCTTTATTTGATGTTATTTGTGCTTTACGTTAGGATGAAGCATATTTGTTTGGAATTTCTTGCCAGCTGGATGTGTTAGAAGTGCGGACAGCTGTAATGTGGTGGTGTAAGCATAAGAAACTGATAAGTTGTTTCATTTGTTATAGCAACTGCGTGAGCTGATCGCTGAGCACAAGCCTCATATAGATAAGATGAACAAAACTGGGCCTCAGCTGCTGGAGCTGAGCCCAGGAGAAGGTTTTTCTATCCAAGAGAAGTATGTGGCAGCTGACACCCTTTACAGTAAAATTAAGGAAGATGTTAAAAAGCGAGCACTGGCACTGGATGAAGCCATCTCTCAGTGTACCCAGGTATCAGTTTAAGTATCATTAGATTCATTCAAATGGAAAAACACACAGACATTGTCATCCTACATGTATACATCAAGACTAAACCACCATTTTATCTGGATTTTTCAACCTAGTGGCCTGTGAATGTTCGTATCACTGCCTAGGGCATTGATTTTTCTATTTCTCAAGGGCTTATGATCTTATATATTGGTCAGTATTGCAACTCTGCTGCAGCTGAAAAATGTTATTGCTTCTTAAATTTTGATGCAAAAAAACCCACCACATTTGGTCTAGAAATGTGGGATTTTGTCTTTACTTCTCTTTTCTCCTTGCTGGTGTTTTACTAGCTGATGCTTTGTTTACATATGGATGTCACTGTTGATCATTTAATTTGGGTATGGTTATATCTGGAACTTCGCAGCTTTACTTATGATCTGTTACAGGTGGAACCAGTGGGTGGTTTAGTAGTGGTAATAGCGATTTTCTTCTTTGCACACACACAAGAACTTGATGCAGCACGTGCATGAACTGTTATGTGAAAGTATTGTGAGTGAAGTCAGATCTCACAAAATGTCATCATAAGCATAACATTCAAATCAAGTCCACAAAAGCTGCGTATCTTAGGTTTATCACCCTATGCAGTGAACTTCGATAGCGTATTAAGTCTCACATTCTAAAGACTTTTAAATATTGGGTTAATTGTCATGAAACCCAAACTGAAATTCTTTTACTCAACCCTAAATTCAGAAAAGAACTCCTTATAACTGTGCACATGAACCCACCAAAAAACCTGAATAAAAAGAGTTTGTTCTATACTGCTGGTTTTTTTATAGGAAATTCCAATTTTTTTCTGCTCACTGGCAATTGGGTGCTATAGACTGCTTAGGTCTAAAATAATAAAGAAATATACCTTAAAGTTCTAATCAAGTCTCATAGGTCATTGTACCTGATGTCATATTTGTAGCCCCTGCAGACTGGGTTTAAGAACCTGAGGCAAAAAAATGACATCAGATAACATCCTCCTTTTGAACTGGTTACAGACATTGTATAACACCTTCCTTATTCACACCTCTGAAAGATGCCTGATTATTTAGATTCTTTATCATAAATGCTCAGGCCTCCCTCTATTTGCAGCTGCACATTAGAAAATTGAAGGTATTTACTTAGTATTCAAGTCCCTGCTTTGTATGTGTTAGACATTAACATGTGATACTGGCTAAGTACAGAAAGCAAGAATAAAAATGCGTTCTTTGGTAACAGCTAGAGTATAATCAGATGTTGAGAGAATGCTTAATGGTTTATGCAATACTTTGAGATTCATTTTATTTACCTAAGTGTATATGCAGATGCCAAAGCAAAACATTGTAATGCCCAGAATGTAATTTTATATCATCTTTTTTTATTAAGATATGTAAATATATATTTTCAGAGCTCTGTACTGTGATGACTATGTCAGTGTTTGTCTAGACAGTCCTGGAAGAATAATTACTTAACTCTTCAGGTTTTAAATGATATTAAATTACATTATACATCAAAGGCAGGGCATAACATATGGAGCCAGAATGAGAGGTTGTAACAACTTGCATTTTTTCCTTTTAAGTTCTCAAACACCTTGTCTCATTCATTGAAGTGTGAGTACAAGGAGGCCTACTGAGTATACTGACAACTTAAAAACGTAATTTATATGTCAGTTGTTATCACTTATGTAAGGTTTTGTTGCCACAATCAGTTTTCCAGAAGTCTTCAATATGGGACATCTACTTATCTTTCATAGCACATTTTGCTGGCTTGTGTTATATTCACACTTCTAACAAAAACACTGAGTCTATAACATTAGTCACGGAGTCTGATTGAAGTGGGTTGTGTGGTGGGAAAAGTAATTACACTTGTATTGCCTATATTCCTTTGAAGAAAGGATGTAGCTATTTGTTCACATAAAGTAATCTTGTTGTGTTCATTCTAGCACCTTTCCCAGGTGTAGCCAGGAGTAGGTTTTGTAGATCCTGGAGGATCATCAGATGCACCAACAGTTTATTAATCTCTTTAATTTGAAAGGGGCATGGTGGTGAGATATTTTTAGGAATCTTGCTGGATCCAAAACCATATTGTAAACACTGATGTTGGACCTGTACCAAAGGCCATGTTCCACGTTAACATAGCTGTCATTGAGCTTCTGGGCTCAGTCAAACATAGGTGAACATAAAATACACACTAATGTGCCCTTTTAGATGCAGAAATAATGTACTGTTACTGCACTGACAAGCACCACCTGGACAGTAACAAATGTCTTTTGAATGACCTTACATATCAAATCTGATTGTGGTTATATGTCAGTATGTTGATCCTGATATGAAAATGTATGTATTTGATATTAAGGTAAACATCTTTCTAAAAGAATGAAATCAAAAAGCCATGGCTTTTCAAAATAAGATACAAACTACTGTATGAATTACACAGGACTAAATCCAAGTGGATTCTGACATTTATAGTACCTTCAGACAGAGTGTCTGAGGACTTAATAGTAAAATTCTTAAATTGGAGTAACATTTAAATAGGAAGTAACATTTGCAAGGTCATTTCTGTAATTTAGATATTAAAAGAAGGGAAGAACCATGAGGAGGGTATTTATTGCAAGTTACACATATATGTGTTGAATAGAGATGTTAAATATGGTAATTTTAATGTTCATTTTTCCAAGAAAATTTGCCATGCCATTTTTCATTTGTTGGATTTTTTTTTTTCTCTCTAATTTCTCTGCCACTGCTTTCTATCCTTTACCACCCTCCCAGTTTCATGACAAGATAGATCCAACTCTTGAGAGTCTGAAACGCATAGTTGAACGTCTGAGGCAGCCACCTTCAATATCAGCGGAGGTTGAGAAGATTAAAGAGCAAATCAGTGAAAATAAGAATGTGTCTGTGGATCTGGAAAAACTTCAGCCAGTGTATGAGACGCTTAAACAGAGAGGGGAGGAAATGATTGCTCGCTCAGAAGGAGCTGATAAGGATATATCTGCTAAAGGTAGTAGACTGAGGAAAGTTTCATGTAGTGGAAATGCAAGCTGCAGTATATAAAAAAATCTTAATTTCTGATGACCACTGATCTGTGGATTGTGTTCTGCTGGAGAAGCTGCTAAAGATTTATAAAAACAAAGCATTCGTTTAAAATAATTCATCATGGATTTGACCTTTGTTTTATTTTTAAAGGCCATTTTGGTTGTTTCCACTTAACATTATAACTAGCCCCGTAAAGAAACAATTTTACAGTCTAAATTTTAAAATGTACACATATGTTTCTGCTGTAGAACTGTAGAGAGATTTATGGCCAAGAATTGTTTGCCAAGATAGTAATCTAGTTCCTTTGTCGTTTAGCTGTTCAAGATAAACTAGACCAAATGGTCCTCATTTGGGAAGACATCCAGACCTTGACTGAAGAAAGGGAGGCCAAATTGTTGGATGTAATGGAACTAGCTGAAAAGTTTTGGTGTGATCACATGGCTGTTGTCGCTACTATTAAAGATACTCAGGACTTTATTCGAGAACTGGAGGGGCCTGGAGTTGACCCGTCTGTAGTCAAGCAACAGCAAGAAGCTGCTGAGGTCAGTAGAAAGTATTTTGTTGACTTGAAATATTTTATTTGCAGCATGCAGAGAAAAGACAGAATTACTGTGGAGGGTATTTACATATACAGAATATACAGAATTACAGGAGAATATTTAATTTGTTTTAGGGACCAAGAAGGATAATTGTATAGAAATTTGCTATAATGATATCTCAAGAGTCTATGGTAAATAACATGTATGAGTGCTTAATTGCAGTGAGCATGCAACATGTGCCTGTCATTATATTTACATACCTGTTTATAAACATGTATATAATAATCATGTCACCAAGACTTTTGAAAGTTGCACATGCTTTAGATTCCCTAAGTAATACGTAACATATAAATGAAAGGTGTGCAGATGTATTATGCTCTAAGCCTGTAATTATTTGTAGTTAAAGATTTGAAAGTTAAATGATAACCTCTGGAAAAGAAAATACTGTCATTAAACTTCTTGTTTATTTTTTCCATCTCATGTTATAATTTAGACCGATGTCAGTTTATTTCTCTCTCACTCTGCAAAGGGATGCTTATATTTTCAGCATTCAATTGTAAGTCCAAGTGACCTTAAAGAAAACAAAGGTGTAATCCTGCTGTATTCTATCTTGAAAGCAAACTATACATAGATTATTAAATTTATTGTTGTGTGTTCTTCTCTTTACAGGCTGTTAAAGAAGAAATTGATGGACTGCAGGAAGAACTAGAAACAGTTGTGAGCCTTGGCTCTGAACTTAGAGCTGCTTGTGGAGAGCCTGACAAACCTATTGTCAACAAGAGTATAGATGAGGTATGGGAAATGCAGGTGCTTAAATCTGTTATGTTAGGTGCTTGTTCAGCTGAAATTGGTATATCCCACCTGCCCCCAACAAAGTCTGAAAATAAAAATTTTGTGGCAAGAGTGAGACAGCCCTGAAGCCTTTGTGGCAAAGTAAGATTTGCCTTTTGGGTACATGAATCCTGACTCAGATTAGAGTGTACAGACGATTTTATTTTATTGATTTATGAGTTAAAATTTTTGTAAAAGAAAGATCTTTTTTTTTTTTTTTTAAAATCCTCACTGACTTAAAGTAGATGGCTATTTTTTGCATAAGTAATGCTAGAATAAATTTCAGCTATATCTGGTTTATGCCAAGCGAGACATCTTTACTGAGACAGCCCTGTTGGGATGATTACAAAATACTTTAATTTCTCTAAGACTCAGCAATGTACATTTCTTTGAAGCTACCTTCATTATAACGATGTAACTCCAAATGATTTAGTAATACTATTTCCCATGTTAACTATAATCCCTATATTTATAAAAATATTCAGTAAGCAGTATTGGAAGTTTACAGAAGTTATTGAAGTTAATTCAGAACCTCTAGTGTGTTCTGTGGGAAGCTATGCAGTGATGGGGAGAACAAGTGTGTTAATATGGAATGAATATGGACTATTCATGCTTAGTTTATTTATGTTATTGATCAGTGAATAATTAGTGAATGCACATTATACAGCAGTAAAATCCTTTTGTCCATTGGTGTAAACTGTGCTTACTTGCAGCTGAATTCTGCTTGGGATGCCTTAAACAAAACATGGAAAGAAAGGGTGGATAAGCTTGCTGAAGCTATGCAGGCAGCTGTTCAGTACCAAGATGGACTGCAGGTAAGATGATGTTATGTACCTAACCCATTCCTGAGTCAATAGGATTTAATGTGGTTGTAGTAAAAAATGCCATGTGATTTGATAGGTGATAAGTGATATATCAGTCTGATTATAGTGACTGTTTTCTTCATAGGCAGATTTTTCTCAGGATTGGTGGGGTTTTTTTGTTTTGGGTTGGGGTTTTTTTGCATTAAAGAATAAATCCATTGCATTGTTTTCTTCGTGTAGTTCATACATTGCGCTGTATTTAAATTCAAGATTAATGTCCCCTGGTTTATTGATAAGAGCAGAATTTTTTTTATACTACACATTCATGGTAATCCTGCTCATATTTTCTTGTGATAGTACTTCATATGATAGGCGAGTTGAAGCTGTGACACATTTACATGATCTGAAAGAAACAGAATAGGTCCATAGAGTCACTTGCTGCTATTTTATTTCTGTGGAGGACAGTCAAAGAACTTCAGTTTTATTCCACCTTTTAAATAAGGCAAATATATAAGTTTTAATATTTTAAGAAAAAAATATTATTAACATAATGTTGCTGGACCATTATACTAATTCTTCCATTATACCAATTCTCAGTATAATTTATCCTGTCACGAAACTTTAGAAGATTATTTGCTTTTTAAGTCTGTAGGTAAGTTTTCCAGCAATTTTTTAAGATGCCTTGTACATTGTACATCCTACAACTGACGAAGTTTCAAAAAAAAACCCAAACAAAAAACACCGCCACCAAGAAAAAACAAAGCAAGAGGGTTGGACTTGATGACCTTCAAAGGTCCCCTCCAACCCAAACTATTCTAAAATTATATGATCTTTTCCGTCTATGTTGGGTGGGGTGTTTTTGCATGTACTTTGTACATTTTGGCTGAGCACCAAGCCTCTTATCTTTCGTCACTGACTGGCTAGAAGATTGAAACTTTTGAAAAGATTCCAAACATGGTCAGATTTTGCAAAACCTATTTTTCGCTCGGTGGAATGATTGGCTTTCTTGCTTCATTAAATCTTCAAAATTAGTTTCACATGACACTAAGGGCATTTGCTTGTCTGTTCAGTGCAGATCAAGCAGCAGAATACTCCTTAATAGTAAGACAACATGCCTGCTTTCCAGTGCACCCTCACTATCTATTTTTCTCCAAGTTCTGTGTTCAGACTGCATGGAGGTTGACTTGTAGGGTTACATTAGGAACACTGACATTGGTTTAAGTGCTTTGTGTTCCTGTGGCTGTACATCATTCATTCTGCAAACTTTGTGAAAGATCTGTATTTGAGTGCCGCCTTATGCTTATTTCAATAGACATGAAGAGTATCATGGGCAGATTGTTAGCTGCAGCTATATCCTCCTCTTGAGCATGTTGAGGGTAGTTCTCCTTTTCTCGGGGAGCAGTGAAGCAGTAGGCAGCTCTGACAAGCTGTCCTAAGCTTTTCTCGGTAATGAATTACAGATAACAGGCAGGAGGAAAAGGGGCTAGCAGAGGTGTTTCTTCACTTATGCAATTACCCAGATTGATACAGCTGTTCTTAATCTGCAAGTAGAGTATTCTTGAGGTGGTTCTGCATTATATCAGGAGCAAAAGAAGTATCCACAAAGCCTCAGAACTGGGAAGGCTTCGTATGTTTTTTGAAGTTATAACTGCATTGTCCTATGGAGATTCAGTCAAGCCCTTTTATCCTATGGAGATTCACTCACTTACCTTCACTACATAATATGTACCGAATGGGGGCCGTGTTCCATGTTGCTTGACCAGAAAACATCATCACAGAATCACAGAATGGTTTGGGTTGGAAGGGATCTTACTGATCGCACAGTTCCAACACCTCTGCCATGGGCAGGGACACTTCCACTAGATCAGGTTGCTCAAAGCCCTGTGCTTCAAAAGAAGTTTGTAATCATCATTTAAAGTGCATTACCACTCAGCTACTGTCTTCTATTTTCACCCCAAAGGAATGCACAATACAGTTTGTCTTGTATTTACTTTTCAGGGTATTCATAAAAATTGCTGGTTTTACTCAAGAAGTAGACTGCCAGTCAGCATGAATAGTACTGGCAGAATATTTCTGCTAATAGAAGCTCAGTCTTGCAGCATGTACATTCTTGTAACCACTACATGAAATACTTTTGTTAATATTTGATCCCTTGTATTGTGAAGAAACCTAGGTTTTGCTGAAGAGAGCTGTTTTCTTTCAAAGAGTACAAAAGTATTTTTCTCTTGAGTAAAAAGCCCCTGATATTTTACTTAATAAAACTTGCAAACATGACTATTTCTCTGCTCACACTTGAATTTCATACTGTGATTTTCAGGCAATATTTGACTGGGTAGACATTGCTGGCAGCAAGTTATCATCTATGTCCCCAGTTGGAACAGATCTGGAGACAGTGAAGCAGCAAACTGAGGAACTTAAGGTATGAACTAGTAATTTATTTCATGTATATTTTTATCTGTCTGCATTTTTCTGTGTATTCAGTATTCTGTATTTTTCAAGCGTCCAAAGTAATTTTCAATATCTAGTAAAAATAATCTGTATGAAAATTTCAAATAACATGTATTTGCAAACTATTCCTTTACAAATGTGTTTCATTTTAAAATCTCTTCCAAATTTTGGTGAGACCACTTTTTACTTTATGAATATGTTCTGATAGTCCAGAAATACTAGTAACAGCATTCATTCTCTTTCAAATGGTCTAAGGTTATTATGTGCAGGGTTCTTTTGCTATGACCTTTATGTTTTCTGATTTCTGCCATGAACAGCTTTCTTGAGGCTCTGAGAGAATGTCTCCAAAGCTCAATTTCTGCCCTTATAGGCTTCTGTCTAAATGCTTACAGAGATCACAACATTCCCAATACATGAGTAAGGTGAAAATAGAAATTTCAGTCTAACTTAGAAACCTGTCTGTAAGGATCTGTGACTGAGTGTGCTCCTGACATTGGTAGGCTATTATGCTGTATATATAAAAAAAAAGGGTAGATAATGATCAGGAATGTCCTCAGGTTTGTTCACTGGTACTTTTTTTTTTTTGGCTGTGGGCAGGTTGTTTAATTTATCTATATTATAATGTAACTTCAAGTGAGCCACAATCTCACATTGTTCAGAAGAACACACATTTGCGAGTTGTATGCGGACTGCTGCCCAAATTGCACATACAAGAGGGTGGCCTACTTTCAGCATTTTTGATAAATAATTCTATTTGAAGTTTAAAGTATTATATTATCACAAGCACAAGAGCTAGAACTTACTGAAGGTATGTTCTGTTTAAAGACCAGGGAGATCACTAGAGAATACTTTCCTGTTGGGAAAAAACATCATCCTCAGGTCATAGTTAGCACTAAGTGCTGGAATAGTAAGACATTGTTGCATATTTTCAGTTAGCTGGGATTGTCTGGATTATCAGAAACATTTTGACCCTGGAAAGCAGCCCCCCAAATTTATGAAAGTTGGCAGTGATGCATAAGTAGTGCAAATATTGCTGTACTATGCTATATTCAAAATGATCATTACTTGTGATATATTTATTTGTATTCTTTTTCTATTGTCATAGCAATTTAAGACAGAAGCTTATCAGCAGCAGATTGAAATGGAAAGGCTGAACCATCAGGCAGAACTATTGCTGAAGAAGGTAACAGAGGAGAGTGACAAGCACACTGTTCAAGATCCTCTCTCAGAGCTTAAACTATTGTGGGACAGCCTAGAAGAAAAAATTATAAGCAGACAGGTAAATAGACTTGAACATGGGAGATTTATTCATAACTCAGATTTTTGAGAAAAGCTTTCTATTATATATGATGTTTTTATCAATTTACACATTTATTCCTTTTTGTTTGGAAATTACAGAACTATATGTAATAGAATTTGAATTTTGCAATTTATTGAGTTGGTTTTATGGTTTTTAAACACTTAGCAGTAATTTTGTCACTTCCTTTGTCAGCAGTGCCATGTCAAATCATTATTATTCTATTTTGGTTATTTGGTGACATCTTAAGTAGCAGTTGAAAACATGTTTATATGTGCAGAAGTAATATTAGCTGCTGAACTGAGCACTTGGAAAAAAAATAACAAACTAGCAACTTTGTATTAAATTGTTTTAGTGCTCCTTCTTTAAATTATAGAAATGAAAGAGAAATTTAAAGATACAATGCTTTGAAGTGTATTATTTTTTATAAACCGAATCATTTCACAACAAAGAAAAGGTTTTTAAAAGATTGTGCACCAAATTGCATTTGTATTGGAATTATGTTTTAAGCAATGAAAAACTACTGCCATATCTCTGACGAGAGAACCTTCAAACTTAACTCTGCTCTGGTTACATGGGTTCTACAAAGGTCAGGAATTTAAGCCTGGAATGTAAGGCTTTACAGGGGAATTGCTAACTCAGCTCTAACTGTAAAGCAGTTGCTTGTTTTGGATAACTGTTTCTCCCTGAGTTTTATGCTATCATATGCATGTACTCTGCTCTGGATTACAGTGACTAATGGTAATATAAGCCAATTCAATAGCATTGTGAAACCTTTTTATTGTTAATTTTATTTTTACTATAGCACAAACTGGAAGGTGCCTTGTTAGCCTTGGGGCAGTTCCAGCATGCCCTGGATGAGTTACTGACATGGCTGACACATACAGAAGACTTGCTGAATGAACAGAAACCTGTGGGTGGAGACCCCAAGGCTATTGAAATTGAGCTTGCCAAACATCATGTATGTAATTATAATGAATATTAACTGAAATGTTCTTTTGATGTTTATCTTAGTGGTGAGTCTTGTAGTAAAACTTAACACTTGATAAACAATTCTCTATAGAGATTTTCAAGATGCAGATTATAGCTGAAGTGCAGGCTTGGAATAACTAAGACCTTTCCTCTTACTCCTCCATATTCTTTCATTCCTTGCATATGCCATGCAAGTGTGGCATAGCTTTTAGCCAAAGAAAGAGCAGCTCACCCTGGTCTCCACGTTAATTAATTCATCTTCATCTGACCCAGAGAACTCAAAAGTTATTGAAGCTACTACTCTGCCTGAAGCAATAAACTCCTTGATTAGTTCTGTTAAAGCCAGGTCTCACAAAATGCATGTGACTGTTTCGCATCCTTTGTTCTTCGTTCTTTCTCAGAAAATAGAGATTTTTTGTTCTGAATTTTGCAAAATTGTATCACAGTTGAATCCAACTTAACAAGAACAACAGTTCTCTCAAAGTCTTGGCAAACTTTATTGGGACTTTGGAGCCCACGGAAGAATGCTTCCATTGTGCCTTTATTTTGAAGAGTATCTCCCGAGAGCAAGAGAATTTCACTACCTCTGTGTGACTCTGTGCTGTTCATGACAATGTATTCTTTCTAGGACTCAAGATTTCAATGTCATCTCATTAATATTCTTCTTTCTTTTAAATCTGCCATATGATATTTGGCCTGTGTATGATGTGAAGAGTATTCAGAGTCCATTTTGGATTTAGAGAGAATGATTGAAATTGATAATACACAGATAATTAAGGTGTTTTCATTGTGTATTTTAATGCAGCTTCTGAAGCCTTTTGTGTGATCAGCTGGAGTTTGAGCCCAGTATGATGTCTACATGCTCTATATGACTAATGTTAGAAACAGGCCCTTAAAAAAAAAAAAAAAAAAAGTTACAGGCCCAGATTCTGCTCTGTGACCATTTTATATTCTTATTCAATGGAAGTGTTTTACTACTGAAGAAGCATCCAAGCATCATTTTTGTCTGTGCAGAAGGAGTTCAGCAAACACTTGAACTAATCTACTTCCTTTTCATAAGCCAGAGTTTGTAGGTTAGAAAGTTCACACAGAAGTGCATCCTGCTGTGGTAGCCTGTAAAAACATCCCTCTCTTGAATAACTTGGGAAAGAATAGACCTTGTTCTTACTGAGCCTCAGCAGGAAGGAAGGGATAAGATGAATCTGTTTCTCTGAATATCCCTTTTTTTTTCCCTGTTCAGAAAATAACAAGTATCTTCCAGTGCCTTACTTAGAAGAATTAAAGCAAATGTGACGTGCATTTTGTATACATAGGCTACTTGTGACTTCATGTTTCATCAAGTTCTCTGTATAGTTTATTCTAAAGTTCCTTTGTGTTTAGCTATTTTTTTTCTCTACATCAGCATTTTGTGGGAGGTAAGTTTGAACCTGTCCCATGGAAGACAGCAGTCATAAACTTGAGTTTCTTAGATGGAGTTTACCATTCCCTTCCCAATCATTTTGGATATTCTCTTCTTTTTTTTTTTTTTTTGGTCACAGTATGGCAAAGCAGGCACATACTATTCTTGTTCCCCTTTCTCTTCTTTTCTCTTTTCAAACAAGTAGTTGGCACCACTATATATAACTTTTTTACACCTTACCCTCAAAACCAAAGAAAAATCCTATTAAATAAAGGTATGTAGCAAATTAAGTAAAGTGAAGAAATAATTCTTCACTAGCATTACTAAAAACTTTTCATTATTTCAGAAATATATATTATTAGAATATATTCTTTTATAATATATAGCTTTTCCCAAGATCTAAAAATAAAATATAGTATTGCAGAAAGGTTGTTATGGCTTTTGATTGAAGAGACCTTAGTTATTAACTTTAATTTCCTAATACCTGTGCTGATGTTAAACTGCTGTCTTGTCACTGGATTAGAATTAGCTCAGTCACTATGATTGCCTTCATTCAATAATTTATCAATATGGCCATTCTTACATGCTCTATTACAATTGTAGGTACTACAAAATGATGTTTTAGCTCATCAGTCTACAGTAGAAGCAGTTAAGAAAGCAGGAAATGACTTGATTGAATCAAGTGCTGTTGAAGAAGCAAGTAATTTACGGAGCAAGCTGGAACTTCTGAATCAGCGCTGGCAAAACTTGTTGGAAAAAACAGAACAAAGAAAACAGCAGCTGGACAGTGCCTTGATCCAGGTGAAAAGGAAATAATCAAGTAAAGAGATAACTCAGGAAAAGTGCCTTTTTACATGAAATACAGAGATAAATGTATTAGAAGTTGACCTAAATTAAAACTGTAAGGCAGACCCTCCTGAATTTGGAGAAAGTTTCGATCCAGCTGTATCTTCCCCACAGCTGGTCACTTTTAAATTGCTGAATCAAGATTTCAGCTTTTGGCCTACATATTTTTAAAGGGCGAAATTCCTGCATGGGTATATTATTCAGGGAAAAGACTGATCTCAGAGTTGGTCATTTAGCCTGCTTTCAAGATTTCCATGGGGTTTGTTCTTGTTTTTATCAATTAGATTGGATTGAGTTAGTTTAAATTTTGAGTTTGTTTTTTTTTTTTTTGGGTTTTGGGGGTTTTGTTTCTTTTTATTTGGTGGGGTTTTGTTGTTTTTTTTTTTCCTGTTGTTTATTTAATTTCCTTTGATTATTGCAAATATCTGGTTAAATCTGTTGCCAGTACGCTTCTTCATCTGAGCTGGTATTAGAATAGAGAACATTTAAGTAAGGTCTAAAATGATGTGCTGTAATTTAGGCCCAAGGTTTCCATGGTGAAGTTGAAGACATGCAGCAATGGCTGACAGACACAGAACGTCAGCTGTTGGCATCAAAACCTGTTGGAGGTTTACCAGAAACAGCAAGAGAGCAGCTTAATACCCATATGGTAAGTATCAGTATTAGAATGTTTTGCAAATTGCATTTCAGGACTAACTATCTTTCAAGAATGTTTATGGTAAATACAGAGCATGTTCTATGTATCACAATGTCTGTACAATATCCTAAAATATTTTAATAGCCTTCAAAACAACACTGTTATTTTCAGTGTAGGAAAAGTAGCTGCTTGGGAGATGCTCAAAGCTGGACCATTAATAGTGTGGAGACAGAAATAAAAGAATTTTTCCATCTTTATTCTTAGAAAGAAAAACAGAAATGTTTATAATTTTTTCAGTGATTCTTACTCTTTTTCTTCTGTCTTCATAACTACATTTATACTTTTCCAAGGTATGAAGATGAATCTAAAAGTGGTTCACATTCATTGGGCTTTGAATTAAGAGACTCAATCCTTCATTCTCAGTCTAACCAAAGCTGACATTAAAGTCATGATTAGCAAAATGTAATAAGGACTACTGGCTTGTATAAAGACTCGGCCTTAGAAATGGCAGGCTGGTCAGGATGTCTGAGTAATTGCCTTCCTGCCCTTCCTTTCTCTTTAAGAAACATTCAGTGGAGTTCTCTGCTATATAGAACCGTAGGGCTTAAAACAAGACACTTAAACTTGATATCTTACCTTAGAGGAAGGTGGTTCATAGTGTTCCATTCATGTAAAATCATGCTATGCTGTTAGGCCAGGATATAAACTCAAACCAAGTCATCTAAACTCCTTATCTCCTGGCTCAGATGTAACAGTGATATTTACTGAACTGTTTTTGAACTTGAATATGCCTGGCACCATTTCTATTTGAATGCTGCATTGTCAAAGCTTTAAAAATCAGATTTATTTTGGAATGATGCTGAAAATCCTTGCCCACCAATGTAGGGCACTCTTTTTCTCTTCTGGTTTTTTTTTTTTTCCTCCAAAATTTACCAATAACTATTTTTGAGAAGGAAAATAATTTAAAGTTTTAAAATCAGTTATGATAGGAAACAACACCACAGAATTAACCTTTCACTTTTGAACCACTCCAGTCCTTCTCTTTTTGTCTTTTTCATCCTGGACTTAAAGTCAGATTAAGACCAAAAAAAATTGCCTAGAAAATTTCAGGGTTTTATTTGATACATTCTTTTAATATACAGATTTTCTATACTTATTCTTACAGATAGATTAGTTAAGGAATCTTTAAACTGAATGTAGTATTACAGTTGGAACAAATATAAAATGTGTCCCAGTAATATGTACTTTGTATGTATAATCATTTCTTAACTGTACATGTACATTTCAAAAATTGTTACTATCATATAACTGCAGGCATGGAATTGCCATCCTTTAATGTATATAACTCTTAAAAAAATAGGGCTTGATTTCAGTATTTCAGTTAGTTAAAGCCCAGTGCATCTGTGTAAATTCTCTCTCCCCCTCTCCCTTTCCCTCTCTGTTTTTGTTTTGTGGCAACTGTGATGTTGAAGCCACTTGTCATCTTGAGTGCTACTTACCATGAGTTTCACATTTAAACTTGCTCCTAAGTGATGTAAACCATGTTAATTTGTGACATGAAACTGAAGAAGAAAGTTTTGCACTGTACTTTGAGATAGATTGATGTATTTTGAGTGAGATTTATTTCTCACTGGAAATAATGTTATGAACCACCTTCTTGAGTTATAAGGTTTGTTTCTTCAGATAGGAATAAAAAAGCACCCAGCCATAATCAATTCACAAATGGAGTTGGGATGGAGCAGCATTTCTAGCTAAGGCAACTCTGGGAAAACAAAAGATATGAGGAGACATTACAGGGCACCAGCAGGAAAGGGGCTTAAAAAGAGGGTTCTTTGGCTCTCCCAGTGCTGCTTAGAGCATCCTTCTCTTTTTCTTATAATAATTCTTTTTAGTTCCTCCTTTAAAAAGAAGTTTGTTTCTTCCCAGTTAAGAGTGTGACTGTACTGCAGATATAGTCACTGTGATGAGCCTGTCTTAGGCTGAGTTCAGACACAGTGTTTGGCGCTGGTCCTGCCACACACTCCTTGCTGCGTCTGACCTGTGCTGTGCTCCTTATGTTTACTTTTAAGGGGTTCTTGTGCTGCAGTAAAATAAGATGCTCTGGGGAGTTATGGAAACCAGAAATTCTGTAGGGAGTTTGGGAGGAAGCAGGCTAGATGACACCACTGTTCATAGTCCTCAGAAAGAAAGCAAAAGGCTGTTAATATCTCAGCTCATAGTTGAACCTGCTTCCTGCTTTATTTTGCCCTTCTCTGTGATCAGGTACAACCCTATGTACAGTTCTCTCTTAACCTAAAGAAAATGTTGGGTTTGGGCTCTTGTCCTGGGAATCAGAGGAAAAAGTTTTTTCCTTCTATTAGCAAGCCTCTTACTGCTCATCTCCTGGAAGGTGTTCCTCGTTTTGGAGTCTGCAGGAGCTTCATCAGTACATTTTGTATGGTCTGTTACAAATATTGAACATAGCCTTCTGAATCCTAGGAATGCAATACGCCTCATTTTTTACATGGTTAAAAAAGAGTAGTTGGTAGAATAGTTAGCAAGTAAAACAGTTGTTACCTTTATTCTAACAGCTTCCTATGTATGTGTAAAATGTCTTCAGTGCTCTTCCCTGGTGAATGAAGGAAGGTAGAAAACAAAAGAGACAATGTACAATAAGGCAACCCTCCCAAGTTGTCCCACCCACTTTTGAAGGTGTATGGGGTAGGTTTGGGTTTTCAGTGCACTATATAATGCAGACACTTTTTGTGTTTCAGATGGACTTTAAACCAACCAAATTGTAACAAATCTTGTGCAATAAGCACACAGTACTTTCTTTGCCAAGCTTTGGATCTCAGAGAAAACATCTGACAGAAAATACAAGTTCTCATTTCCTGAAGATTCGGACCCTTTCTTTGCTCTTTTGGCTTTTTATGAATTACATATATTTCCTTTATTAGTCTTAATAATATGCCCTAAAGTTGAGGGAGGAATAAACGTTATACTAGCATTTGTAAAGAGTATTGAATTTCTACCTGACTTATTTTTTGGTGCTTGCTTTATTTAGGAACTTTGTGCTGCCTTTGAAGCCAAAGAAGAGACATATAAGTGTCTAATGCAGAAAGGCCAGCAGATGCTCGCAAGATGCCCAGAGTCTGCTGAAACAAACGTTGAGCAGGACATAAATAACTTAAAAGAAAAATGGGAATCAGTACAAACAAAGCTCAGTGAAAGAAAAGTATGTGTTTTTACATAAAAATAGAAATGTAAATCATGTATGTAAGAACGTTAATGTTCAGTGTGTTGTACATACATGCTTGATCTTTTAAGTTTAAATTCAGTTGTAGAGACAGTTATGCAAAATGCAGTGGTATATTTAGAGAGTACTGGGGAAAAATGGGATTCAGGAAGATGATTATCCATAATTTGGGAGGAGGGTGCTTGAGAATGGCACAAGTCTGTTCCATATGTTCCATAGAAATATGTTAAATGATACTGATAATGCTCAGGGCTTTTCTGGTTTTTATTACAGTAATCGTAGACAGGAGAGAGTGAATAAAATTATTTGATCATTCAGGTTTCTCTCCTTCTCAGTACAGAATTTGCTGCATTAATTTACCTAGCTTTTATCCATTTCTTTTTTCTTAAACTTCCCAAATGCTTGGCCTTTTGCCAGGTACTTCAAGTGACTGCCTTCTGTTCTAACATAGGTCAATGGCATGATTTCACCGATATGCAACACCCGTTTTCTTATTATTAATTTCATTTTGCTTTCATTCCTTCACGAACTATAGTCTATTTATTCTACCTCAATCAAACAATGAAGAATTTCAATAATTACAAACAGGGTAACTCTCTGTACAGTCCTGATTTTAATACAGTCTTACTTCAATGTAAGAATGCCGGTGTTTCTTAAGGTAACTATATAATGTAAGAACATCAAACTAATTAATACCCAATATGAGCACCTTCTTGCAGGAAGCTGTAATGTTAGAGTGCTCAGCTATGCCAGCAGTGCAGTTGTTTGAAAATCACTGACAACTGTCTCATGATCAATAAAAATTCTGTATTCAAAATGCAGGCAACCTAAATGGCAATTGGACTTCATTAGAAAGAAGTGGTGTAGGCAAACTTGTTCTTTGTTCTACTGGTTTTGTTTTGAAATTGGTAAATCCATATGTCCTGTTAAGATTAAGTAGTAGAAGATGTAATATTCTAATGTGGAAAATTTTATCTTGATACTAGGTTCTGTATTTTCTGTTCATCTATCATGCATAATTTTGCTGTTATTCTTTTTATCTCTCTCCTTTAATATGCTGAAATGTAGGCTGTTAGTTTAGAACTTGGAAACTTTGAGTTGGAAAAATGTTTTAAAATGCTAAACTAAAATGGTTTACTCCAAAATGCTGAACTGAAATGGTTTACTTCGCTGAAGCTCCTGCACAATGTCAACTGCTATTAAAGTATGATCTATCTTTACAGACCAAACTGGAAGAAGCCCTCAGTTTAGCGATGGAGTTCCACAACTCACTTCAAGATTTCATCAATTGGCTTACTCAGGCTGAGCAAACTCTAACTGCAGCTTCTCGGCCAAGTCTTATCTTGGACACTGTCTTGTTTCAAATTGATGAACACAAGGTATGTAAAGAAACAGATGTGTAATGTTTTTCTCCCACTTTGTGTAGATACTTCAACAATGTCCAAATGAACCCTGTAATACTGGCACTCGAAGAAACATTTATTTGTTTAGAACTGGATTTTATAGTCTTTCTTGCTACGTCATTCTTTTATCAGACTGGTTTTTTTCACTGTTTACCCAGTGCTTGAGCAACATAATATTGAGAGTAATTTTCTCCCTTTTTTCCAAGGTTTTTGCCACAGAAGTGAATTCTCATCGAGATCAGATCATGGAGCTGGACAAAACTGGAACCCACTTGAAGTATTTCAGCCAGAAACAGGATGTTGTCCTTATTAAGAATCTGCTGATTAGTGTACAGAGTCGATGGGAAAAAGTAGTTCAACGCTTAGTTGAAAGGGGAAGGGCTTTGGATGATGCAAGGAAAAGAGCCAAACAGGTAATCGGACAACAGCTGTTGTACACTTCTTTGAACTTAGCTGTAATTACATCCAGACTTGAAGAATATGGTGCCATAAAGCACTTTCAAGTAGGTCTTAAGTTTAGTGTAACAGACAGTGTTGAGTTAGTGGAGCAATTTTGTGATTCAATCATAGAGCACTTCATTTAGGAGGTGAAAGTGTCATTTTCAACCCCACCAGTGACTTTTGTCTGCAATACAGGATAGTCTGAAAGGAGAAAGTTACAGTATGGCTTCCAGATGTATACTAGTGCCATCTATCCTCAAAAAGAAGTTTCACAATCGATCCCTTATATTTTAAAGAATGTGATGAACCCCTTTCAAGTAATCTGTGGGAGTATCCCTTAATTTCTTTTTGGGTTTGTCTTGTGCTCTGATTGATGCTCATCACTTCCTCAGTCTCTTATGTTGGTTATTAGACCAATATTTTCTGTGTGGTAAGATATCTCCATTTATTTTCTTAAAAATCTGGAGAGTTGGGGGTTTTTTGGGTTTGTTTTTCTGTTTTTCTTTTTTTATACTGTTTTCCTCACCAGGGAGCTCTCATGTTTTTTCCTTAGATTCATGTTCCCCTCACTGAGGAACCAAAATGATAAGATGCAGAATGTGCGAGAGGAGTATAATTTGTTTAAATATCAGTAGGAATGTCTAGCTTCTTTTTGTTCAAGTGAACACGACTATTCAAGATTTAGTAATGTTCACAGCCAAACCGCATAGCCATGTTTACTGCTACTACCACTCAGCTCATAGAGTAAGAACTACTCTGAGCAATAAAATAGCCTATAAGCCAATCAAATGATATTTGTTTTCCAGCGGTTTCTCTTGTGGATTCACACACATAGCAGTTCTGCAATGAGATGGATTTCATCTCTATATCCATTTACAGAGCTGAATACAATAAGTTGCTAATTTAGGATGACACCTACCTCTGCAGAGCAGGGAAGGAGTACTGAAGGGTACAGGTGTCAAGGCCTGAGCCACAGCCCTTAAACAACAGGGTCCAGGAGCCTTGAGAGATTTCTGAACTAGTTTCTGTGCTTTCATCTGTAGACATCCTAGGCAAGAAGATTCTTCAAAAGAGACAGAGAGAGAGAAACAACCAACTTAGAAAAATTGAATCCCAAAGGGATGCCACTTTGTGAAAGCTGGTTGAATCTTTAGTCTTTCCCTGTTTCCTTCCCTGAAGCACTCTTTTTCTTGAGACAGGAAGGAAGATCAAGAATATGTTCCTTGCCTGTCAAGATAGCATTTTATATAATGAGAGCATTTATGCGTGTCCCAGGGAAAATCTTGGGCATTCATCCAGACAGGAGTTTTCTGTAGTAATCTACTGTTATTATGGGACATACTGATACGTTGTCCTGTGTAGGCAATAGCTAAGCCCATTCTTGTTGTATTTACAATTCATTACTAAGAATATAGGAAGCTAAATGAGCAAGGTGTCAACAGAAGTTACCATTATGTCTCTGAAAGATACAGACTGTGTATGTAGGTCATGTACTTTAAAGGTTGATAATTCACCTGGCAGAAGGGAGGCTAAGTCCAGTGGGCATGTGGTTAGGCTAGTCCTGTTTCAGAGACCAGGGAGAAAAAGCACACCAAATCTTTCTAAAGTGCCAAATACTTGGTTGGCCTGTAGAGAATTGGATGGGGTTTAATGTTTTCAGACTATTTGATGAACCAGTGAATTTTAAATTCCATGCAAATCTCGCTTCCCTGCAGTTCCATGAAGCCTGGCACAAACTTATGGAATGGCTGGAAGAGTCAGAGAAATCTTTGGACTCAGATCTTGAAATTGCAAATGACCCTGACAAAATAAAGATGCAGCTTGCACAGCATAAGGTGAGTTGTGAGTGATGACATGCAAAGTGGCTACTGAGGTGGAGGTAAGCCTGTCAGCCTTGTATTGTTTAGTCAGCAAACAAAGTAGGTTTGTGGCCTCATTACAATGGGGTGCTTATTTGCATCAAATTAAGTGGTAATGTTTTACAGGTGGGGAGTGGAAAATAATTTTTCACAGTCTGTGGGGGAATAATAATAAAGGACCATGGAAATTTTGGAATCTCTGAAGAGGTTTTATTACAGGGGTTCTTTTCAGTCCTTAAAGCAGAAATTTACTGGTTTGCATCCAGAAAGCACAGTGACACCATTAGTAGCAAAGGTGGTTTTTCTTCATGGGATTCGAAATTCCAGGACCAGCTTTCCACAAACCCAGCTACTGTAGATGAAAATGTAAAAATCCCCTGGACTGACTTGGCTGTGCAAACAAATAATGATAATGTAACTGCTCTTTAGTTTCATCAGGCACAGAGCAAAAGGAAAGACATAAATCTTTACTTCATTTTTACTTTTGAAAAGAGCCTAGAATAATATATTACTGAGGATTAAGTAGGTAAGTGGTAGAATCCTCAGAGACAGACTGTCTCAAGATTTATCTTGGAGCAGTTTCATCAGAGACAGAATACAGAGAAATCATTAATTTTTCTGCGTTTTGACATGTATTTTCTTCTACTTTCCTTGTGAGTTTTACTGTTCTCCATTTAATATTATTTCATTCTGCACAATATTCCCAATGGTTTGCATATCTAATTTTTTCCTTCTCAGTGTAGCTTCTGATGATTGCTTTTACGTCCAACAAGTTTTGCCATGTTCATTAGCAATTGGTTACTGCATCAGGCTGCTTTATATTTCTATCATCACTCACTTTACATTATGATTTAGTATTATTTATGAACCAGGAAAGCATTCTCCTTTAATATGGCTAAAGTTGGCTGTTGGTCAAGCAAAAAATAGTTTTACCTGTGTTTGCTGTTAAAGCTTCTAGAGCAAACCTACATTAACATTCTGTTATGTAAATGCTGCGATTTCAGTTTGTTCTGGGATTGCTGCTGTTGCCAGAATTCAAAGGCAGCAGTGGGAATTGAAGAAAAAAGCCTTGCTGTTAAGATAGTCTTTCTTGTCTTCTCTGACTGTATTAGTCTTTTAATCGTTTCACTCCTGTCTTTTAAGCTCAAACTCCTCATGAGTACAGTCAACACACTGCAACTCTGCTTTGAGGTCTTTTCAGGACTCTACCTGTATTCTTCTTCCCCCTTCTGAAACATTAAATATGATAATCCCACTTGTTCTTTATACCTACAGCAGTACATTTTGTGAACTCAGGCTTCCTCACATGGATTGGCAGACTCATTGCTTCTCTCAGTGATATCTTTTCTTCAGCTTCTTTTCCTATAAAATGCTGCAAAGAATAGCTACTTGATTTGCTTGAATCTCATTAGGGAGTAGGATGGGACATTAGGGCTGAAACTGGCAGTTTGGAGGAAAAAGATGAATGTGTGTGAGAGAGGGAATTCTGTGAACTTTGTGACTTTAAACTTCAAACAGTTCGCCCCCTCAAGGAATCTACTCAATTGTTTTTTAATGAGCTGTCAAACCTCCAAACACTGCAATGTCCTTCCTTGTATTTTGAGTCTTTTCCTTCTACTCCTGCATACACCCTCTGTGTCTCTTTGTCTTTCTGTCCAGCCTTGAAGGTTTCCTTGCTCCATTTAGTTAACGATTTTGCTATCTGAACTGAATGTGTGCTGTAAGCAATAATTTGGATTCATCTTTGCCAACTGTTACTGCCAAAACAACAAAAAAAAAGCCCCTGAAAGAGAAAAGCCAAGATAATGTTTTCTCCCTCACTCATATCTAGTGTGTTGCCAGGGACTTCTGGAGGTTTATCAGATCATGATAAACCTCGTGAGTGAGAGAGAAAACATAGTATCTGGGGGTTTATTATGGTCTGTTTATCAGCAATTATTTCTCATTTTTAGAAATCAGGGATGGAAAAACCCATACTAGGTCATCTAATCCATTCCTGTGCTAATGCTCAATGTTTCTTACAGTGCATTTATATGAACCTGTATAGTTTTTATCTGTATGTTCCCATCTTCCTTAAAGGAAAGTTAGATGAACAAAATCTCAGTAATTAGCTTACCTGTCTGCTCTGGGCAGCTTAAACTAAAATCTACTCCCAGTTACATCTCTGTGAAATAAAATGAAAGTAGATGTGGTATAGTGTGTGTGGTCTCTCAACGAATGAATTGACTACAACCCTTTGTTCACCTTTACATCTGTTTTTTCTGTATGATCCTTCTCTGACAGCAATTTCATTGTGTTTCCTCATGCACACCAAGTCACACTGTGCATGTAGTGTTAAGTAGTTAACAAACCCCATCGATTAAAAGGAGTACAGACATACTGTTTGTATTGAAGGAACTTTTATAAAAAGAGTGTTATTTTAATTTTGAAAATTGTTTTTATTTTTATTGTAGTTTTAGCTTGACAGTGGTGTTTATATTTCTTAAAGTGTGTTTCCTTGTTTTATATGAAGAAAATAAAAGGATAGTAAGGAAATACTAAATTACAAAACAAATGTTTCTTTTCTTTTTTTTTTTTCCCTGATGAATTCTGATCCTCAGGATCCTGAAATAACCTTAAAGTAAGGACAGTACAGTGTAAAATTCCAAGCAAGTTTTAGAAAAGGAACCTTGGATCACCCTATGTAAAGTGGTTACACTGTCCACATGGCATAACCCAGTGTTTGCCTCCTACTTAAAACACCTCCATTCCACCTATGCTTTTCCTGGCACACATTCACATCTAAAAAGAGAAGATGGCTCTGTGGATGCTTAGGAAAGTTGGTGGAAGAGTTGAGAATTGCTGTTGCACAGGTTGGTGCAGACCAGCTGGGAACAGCTTGCCAGTCCAAGGTGAGCAGCTGTGCACATGCTGGCAGTGGTGATGAGGCATCCTTGCAGTCTTTACATGCCTGAGAAATTACTGTGGGATATAAGTGGTAACTGTTTCCATGCTGGATGTGGTGATACTGAATGTTGCCCTGAATTAGATGAAAGTCTGCTTCAGCAAACATTGAGCAAAAACTCTTTTGGTTTTTCATGGAGGTAAAAAAAAAAAACCAAAAGCACAGGAATATGTATTTGATTCCATAGATATGACTTTCCTAAAGCGAATTTGTGATTTTTCTTTTCTTTTAAACTGATTTCCTGCTAGCAGTTCACAAAGGGGTGAAATAAAATACTTCAAGCGTTGCTACCATTTAAAAGCTGCTGTGTTGGGCTGGTTTTGTCTCTTGGCAGTGTTCCTTTATTTAATTATTTACTTTGTTAGTCAGTGAACTCCTCTGCAGTATCAGATGAGCTATGTTTCTGTGTGTTCCTCTGTGCCTGTGAAAAGCTTTCAGAGGCTTTTTGCAGAAGGAGCCATCAACTGGCAGGCAGATGCAACTGCTGTGTCACTGTCATCTTCCAAAGTCCCTGGATCACAGAAACCTGCTTCTGATCATGATTTCCAGCCCAAATTGAGTTACTGGATGTCATCTGGCTGCTTCTTGTGCCTCGATCTGTACACATTTGGCATGCAGTTCTTCCTGGTTATAATACATTTCAGTTTTAAGAGAGTTGAATGCTTGTGGTTGGAGGTTTCCCAGCTTGACCATGATGAGCTTTGTAAGCATTCGGGTGCTGTACACTGGCTTGACATCTTAGTATATAAAAATATAGTGTGATGACTACTCGTTCATGGCTTCTGAAGTAGCAGTTCTTTCACATTCTTCTGACTACCAGGCAGCCCCTTGCTGAAATTTAGGAGTATTATGGCAGGATGAGAATCACTGTTGTCACTGGAGGAGGGATTTTCCAGAAGTTGTTCCAGTGGCTGTAGAGCTGCATCCCCAGAGAGGGACAAAAGGCAGGGAGTCTGTTAGTGTCAAGCTCTGTATAATTTCAGGTGCACTGCGGGACTAGCAGACTAGAAATATTGCAGTCGGCTTAAAATTTTCTTGTAGCAACATCTACAATTTCCATTGCAAATAATATGTCAAAGATTGATTAATTAACTGTGGCCTGTAAGCAGTTAATGCTATAGGGGTGTGTTTTTTTTCTTCCATATGTATAGGAATTCCAGAAATCTCTTGGTGCCAAACATTCTGTGTATGATACCACAAATAGGACTGGACGCTCCTTGAAAGAGAAAACCACCTTGGCTGATGACAACTTGAAACTTGATGATATGCTGAGTGAACTAAGGGATAAGTGGGATACAATTTGTGGAAAATCAGTGGAAAGGTAATTGAAAACCAATTTGATTATTCAGCAGATAAGAAAAAGGCTTAAGAGAATTCTTTTGGCTCCTGTTTTGGCTTTTGTTGTGTAAAATGAAACCAGAGTGGCTAGCTTCTTTGATAATTAGGAGTGCCAAAGCAATAAGATACTAGAAATGCATACTTTCTTGATGGTATAGAAGAGGACTGGGGTGAGGGATGGGGTGGGCCCATTATTTAAAAAAGAAAACACTGCTTTAAAGCTCTCAGTTGTCATTATTTTATGGTGAAAAATGTTTTCTTAAAGTGAATGGTTAGTGTGTGTGTGTTCATTTTAATTATTTCTTTTTTCTCCAGACAAAACAAACTGGAGGAAGCCCTGTTATTTTCTGGACAATTTACTGATGCTCTGCAAGCTCTCATTGATTGGTTATATAAAATTGAACCTCAACTAGCAGAAGATCAACCAGTACATGGAGACATTGATTTAGTGATGAACTTGATTGACAATCACAAGGTAATTTAAAAAAAATTGTTTTTTAATAACTAGATTGGGCATGAGAGTAGCATTTTAATACTATTTTTATTTGGCTATTCAGTGATTTTTAGAAACGTGGAACAGTTTTGGAACACAAACATATCATGAACAATGGAAGATGTTATAAAACATACATGGAAGAAGACAACTGTTAGTGACATTGACACCAGTTAGCAAAATTATTTTACCGGAAATCTTTGGGGAGGCAGGGCTTTTTATTTAGTACATCTGCTAACCAAATGTCCAGTGTATTCATCATGGCAACAACAGCCTTGCAAACTTCTGAGGCTGCTGTGTATTCATTGAGAAAAACAGTTGCAATGCTTGAGTTATGCACAGGAGTATACAATTATACTATGGCCCAGGAAGCCTACATTGGCAAGCCACAGTATTTTGATTCTAAAGTGGTTTTGGAGATGGAAGCAAGTAGGAGGTGTAGGATTGTGCTTCTGAATCCCAGTTCTGCAGTTCAGTATGTTGAAGGAAACAGCTGTTGAAGCTACTGGTATTGCAAAGGCTACACACAGTTGGAGCTGTGGAGTCTGGGAGGACTATGAGCTGACGGTCCCTCTGTTCATTGACCAGTGACTTGTAGTATCTAAACACTGTTGGGGGGGGGGAGGTTTTGTCCCTCATGAAAAAAAGTGTTTTGAAACATGAGTTGTTTATAAAAGCTAACCTGGAATATCTGGAATTGCTTCTGAAATCCCACTGTATATAACAAGTAAGTCATAGTCAGTAGTATGGTATACTGCAGTTGTCATATCTTTTAAGAGCTTCCTTTATGTACCTGGATCTTGTTCAATCTGCAAATGTGAGCATACTCTCACATAAATATATGAATATGTCGTGAAATCTTCAGCCTTACAGTCAAATCCCAAATGGGGGATTATTTCTGATTTTCTGATTTTAAACCTTCTTGATTTTTAGTGTTTTATCTGATGTTTTCCTGACATGGCAATCTTGTGCATTAATCAGTGTGTCAGATCAGTTGCTTTGGTGAAGAGGGTAAAGCCAGCATGGTAAGGAGGCTAGACTTCCCATGCATTGTGTCAGAATGGGTTTTCATGATCTGCTTGACGTTTTCCTACCATATTCCAGTTTTATTAGGATAGAGTGTAAATATATTCATACAGAATCTAATTAGATGAACTTGCGTGGTTTGCATCGCTTAGATAGAATTGCTCTTAACTAAACTAAATCTGTATTTCAATTTCTTTTTATAACCAGTAGTTTTTTATTATTCTATACATAATTACGCCTTATGAGTTAAACATTTCAAATATATTTGGTGGTGCCTAGGTTTTCCAGAAGGAGCTGGGGAAAAGAACAAGCAGTGTCCAGGCTCTGAAGCGCTCTGCAAGGGAGCTGATAGAAGGCAGTCGTGATGACTCTTCCTGGGTCAAAGTCCAAATGCAGGAGCTGAGCACTAGATGGGAGACAGTTTGTGCTCTGTCCGTATCCAAGCAAACACGACTGGAACAGGCTCTTCGGCAGGTAGAGGACTACTAATGGTGCTACATATGCTTTATGAGAAGTAGTGAAAATATCTTGCAGTCTAGTTGCCAAAAATTTAATTTCATTTTCACTTAATGTCATTCAATTTAATTTCATTTCGTTTGAAAATACTCATTTTCTTGCTCATCTATTGCTTACCTTGTCTCTATTCCCTTACCACAGCACGTAAGTAAAGCCTATTAGCATTTATTACTGTTATTATTAGTCTATACCACAAATGCAAAGCAAATGTTTCAAAAACCTTACCATCTAAGGAAGTCACTAAAGATACAGTCAAGCATGAAGGGTGATTAAGAACTATGCCCCCTTCACAGGAAGCTGGAGATTGTGATCATATTTACGCCCTTTGTGCCTTATTGGAAAGAAGTAAATTTGTGTGCTGAAAACTTGTTTACATTGGCACAATTACAGTGCACAGTGAAGTACATTGTAGTAAAAAGGAATGGTGAAATCAGGAGCTAGAGCAGTCTGTGTGTGTCAGTATTGGCTGGTACTAATCCCAAACAGATAGGTCTATCCATGTAGTTTCCAAACCTGACACAATATGGATGTACAGCTCTGGAAAGGTACACTAGGTTGAGCTGATGCTGGGTTTGGGCTCCTGCCATAGTGATGTATCCACTCTACACAGAATTCCTGCTGTGCTTTTCCTAGAGTAGTGTGTTTGCCCAGCTATCCAGTCTCTCAGCAGGCACAATCTTGAACTACCTCAAACACTAATTGTGTCTGAATATGGCTGCACCTGAAGGTGGAACTCTCTTGTTTTTCCCAGACATAAAAGGGTTAATCATCAGTGGGATTTCAATTCATTCTGCTTAACTGGTGATTTAAGCTATGGAAAAAATACAGTTCTCATCTGTCCAGCTGGTCCATGAAAGCACCTTCCGTGCAATTTGTCAGCGTGAAGGCATGACATTCTCAACTGAGCTGCAAATATACTATAAATCAGATGGCTAAAAGCATGAATAGGCTTTTAGGCTTCCTATAATTTTTTGGGAAGCATGAGATATTTTTACAGTTATGAAAATGCAGTACTGTATGTCATTGACTTTTTAATGGAAAGTTAATGTGCCAGTACTGCTGGTTGATTAATGACTCCCAATGTGGGATTAGACTCCTTGTATAAGCTTCAGCATGCCTGTCAGATCCCCTTCTGAGTGACCATGACTTCTTGCATTTTGACAGGCAGAAGAATTCCACTCTGTTGTCCATGTCCTTTTGGAGTGGTTGGCAGAGGCAGAGCAGGCTCTTCGTTTCCATGGGATCCTTCCAGATGATGAAGAGGCCTTGCGTACACTGATAGACCAGCACAGGGTAAGCAAGAAAATGAAGAGGATGCTCTTAATTTTAATAGGTCTGTAGAGGGTAGAATAAAGGAAAGGAGGCAAAGTCTATCCTATACAGTCCTATCCAGCATCCAGTGTTCTTTTTTGCAACTGTCTTTATAGAGAAACTGGAAATAAAATGGAGTTGACAGTTTGGTGCCTGTACTGGTCAGCTGTTGTTTGAGTCATCTTGGCTTACTAAGAAAATCATGGGCCTTGAGAAAGTTGCTGTAAGCATTTAGAGACATATACAAACCTCTCTGGAATATGTTGTGCCTGACAGTTATAACACAGTCTTCTAGCGTAGCAAAAGTATGTCTATCACCTTAGCACCATAGAGGAAAACAGCATATACTTTTCTCTCAAGGTCATTTGTAAATGTCAGCAAAATGATGTTACCATCCATTAACCTGCTGTCATGGTGAAACAGCACGCTGTCGTACTTCATGTGCCTTAGGTACTGCAGATACTGGATTATAGGACATCAAACTAGCTTTGCAGTAATGGAAAATGGCTAAGTAAGGAACATGGAGGTCATTTACTCTTCAAACAGCAGGATACAAACACACATATTTTTAAGCCCCTACAAAACTCTTTTTGTATGTGCAGTAGTAATAGTACGAAGGATATAGTGCCCACAATATTATAGAATAAGTTATAAGAATAATGGATTTTTTCATCATTGCTCTGAAGAAAGTTATAACAAAACTTATGGAGAGTGGAAAAGCATCCTGTTTAAATTGAGTTTGGGAATATTATTATGCAGAGGAGTGTGTGCAGGGTACGACTGTAATGGCTCATAACTAAGGACTGCAGACTACAATATTTTGAAGAAGTTTTCAGATTTATTTTGGGGCCCTGGAAATACTAGGTGCTCTTTTGATGTTTTCCCAACCACATTTTCTTCTTAAAGGCCAAATAATAGAAATACAGAAATTTCCAAGCTAAGAAAGATTGTGGCACTGCTGCTTTACCACTCGATAAGCACATACAGCAAAATCTTCCTTGAGTAAGTGGTCTCTCCTCTTAAGCTTGTAACATCAGCTTTCAAGAAAAAAGAAAAAAAAAATAGAAGGAAAATGTAATATATGAGCTTTAAATGTAATGTCTGTATTATAATGCTGCAGTACTAGTATCAAAAAGGTATGACTTGACATTATTTAAGTAAATATGGAATGTATTTTCCTTTTATCAGTGTGATTCTTGTAAAATAGTTTTAATGCATTTGTATCCAGCTACATTTTGAAAGGTTTCTTTGGGATGGTATTTATCCAAATGGTCCATCTTTATGCCCACTACTGATTTTCTTTTCTTGAATACTGCACATGATTTAATGAATTCTGTCTCAGGCAGAGAAGTTTCTGTCACTTGCCAAATTCTCTATGGGCTGAGAGGTGTAGTGGGTTAATGCACTGCATTAGTTAATGAGCAGCATCCCATCACCTCTCTTGTAAATGCATCTGTATCCCTGGACTGCCAGAGTTCAATGCAGTTAATATCCTTTACTGAAAGAAATCTTAATAGACTGTATGGAATGTGTCATAGATTTACAGTTTGAGTTATTATAGTACAGTTGTTCGGGGAAAACAATGTTGTCGTTGCTTCTTTTTTTCCTGGCTCCAACTCATTTTGATAATCTCACTAAAACCAATCTTGACTTTTCAAAACTATTTTGAACTGAAATACTGTAAGACCGCCTATGTTTTTTGAGAGAGGGACTGCTGTTATGATTGGGTCTTAAACTCTGACATTAATTTAAGCTTAAGTCAGTTAGTAACAGATCTCTTTGAAAATACCAGGCTTTTAGAAAAAGGTAGAAGAAGTTATTTCTTTTACACTTTTCTTTCATAATAACTTCATATTTACTTTGTAAAGGCCAAGGATAGTGTCATTATGAGTTGTAGAATCTGTTTTTACAATGCTTAGGTGACTGTGAATTTTCTAGGCTCTGACTTGGCTGATCTTTAATTTGTGGAATCCAAAATAGTCCTTCATGGATGGAGAAAGGAAGAGTTAAATTTTCAGAGACATGGTCCCATTTTGTAGCCCAATTAAAGTTGGTAAAATATAACACAAAATTCCACTAAGCACTTAAACAACATTTAGGCAGAACAAAATAGGCAGACTACTAAAGCCATTATAGTAGTAATAATTAAATAAATTAAAAGAAACCAAACAGGAAATGCAAACTACAAAAAGGATGAGAAAAGTCCTTCAGGGTTTTTTTTGCTGTTTCCTACCCCTCCGCATCCATTTCTGGTCCTGCCACCCTTTCCTCTGCTGGACTCCCTATGAACATCAATGCCTATGAGCTTGGATGTCTAAAGCTGTAATATCCTTTCACTTTTATAAGATTTTTTCCACATAGTAGAGGCCCTGAAAACAACTGGTTAATTAGCAGCCTCTGTCCCTGTTCTTGCTGTGTCTCTCCCCCTCAGCTGCTGTGTTACTTGGGTTTAGTTTAGTATAGCTGTTCCTGAAGTCCTCTATTTTCTTGTCTGAGCATGTAATTACAGTTGGTCATTTCCAGCCTCTGCTAGGAGCTTGATAGTTTATTATGAAGAATTATGGTAATTGACAGACAAAGCAAGTAATCTGAAATGTTGCCAATAATGATTCTAACATTCATACAGTCGATTTACAGCACTTCTAAAATGCTGTGCTTTTCCTTCTGTTTTTAATAACAGCATGTGTCTTTTCAGTACTTACAGTATGGTGGACTTCTAAGGAGTGGCAAGCTGTGGTGAACATTTTAGAGCTTCATTTATACTTTATGTGGAATAGGCTTTTTAAACATTTTTAACTTTTCTTTTGCAAATTTTGTCAACATCTAATTGAAATTTCTACCTCTGGTTTAGGAATTCATGAAGAAACTGGAAGAGAAAAAGACAGAACTGAATAACGCAACAGGTATGGGAGAAGCTATCCTAGCTATCTGCCATCCAGACTCCATCACCACCATTAAGCACTGGATAACAATCATCAGAGCCAGGTTTGAAGAGGTCAGTATATGTCAAGCAATCTTTGTTGCAACAGTCTGTCTTTGGAAAATAGCTGACACCTAGCATGGTAGTTACACTGGAAGGAGATGATGCAGCTGTTGAGAACTAAACATTTAAAATACCCACAATGATGGATGTGAATACCATGCTTCCTTAGGTTTCATTTCAAAATTTACAGGGCTTTAAGAACTAAAGCAGATGGTCAATCTTCATTGTATGTATCGAAGAAAATACTGCCTGACACTTCCCATATGAAGAAAGCCAATAGTTTCATCAGGAGAAACTTGGAAGTTGCAAAGGAAAGATAAAACAGGCAAATCTGAAGCATTTTCTAATTGCATTAGAGAGGATTTCAGTCCAACCTAATCTAGATGATTTCCAAATTATATGAGTGGCTACAAATAGGTCTCAGAGGGTGTACATACTCTCAGCTGCTAAGGTGGTATTTTCTGAGTATATTATGTTTAAAGAAAACCAAAATACTGTTGTAAGCAAGGTATGGCTTCAGGAGTGCCCAGAAGGAACAGCAAATAATGTATGATTCACTAACTTACACATATTGTTTTATAACTTTCTCAATATGTTGCCTGAACATGCCATTTATTGCATTTAACAGCACCTAATCCTGAATATTTGGGGGGAAAAATGGTTGAACTGGGAATTCTTGTTGCCTACATGAGCCACTACATCTAGCACCTGTGATAATCAAACATCAGTAGGCCTGAAAGGAAGTTCTGGATTTACAGTTAACAAGGCAATTTTGAATACATGTGAAAAAATTTCAGATGTGCACATACTCATACATTGATTCTTTTATCAAGGTCTTAGCATGGGCAAAACAGCATCAACAGAGACTGGCAGGAGCTCTGGCTGGGCTTATTGCTAACCAGGAATTGCTGGAAGCCTTGCTGTCCTGGTTGCAGTGGGCAGAGACTACCCTTACTGAAAAAGATAAAGAGGTTATCCCCCAGGAGATCGAAGAAGTTAAAGCACTTATAGCTGAACATCAGGTAAGGCATGGTAAATGACACTTGTCCTACACATTCCACAAATGCTGCTCAAATTTCTGCTAGGCTTCCTAATTAAGTTTGAATCACTCCTTAGCTATTTTCTCTCCTAGTAATCAAATCCTTTTTCAGATACTCAGTTGTGTGGTTTGTATGCGTGTGGTGTGATTGTAGTTTATTCAACAGAGGTGAAAAACAAACCAAACAAAAATTCAGCGCCATATTATTCTAAAAGCAAACCTACAACTCTCCATAGAAACAAGCGTAGTAATAAAAAAACCCCACATGAAACATATCATAATGCTGCCGCCTTAAGAACTGGTGTTGCAATGGGGCTTGAGTGGTTGGATTTCCAAAATAAGTTTATGCAGTGCCAGAGGGAGCTGCTGGTGCGGTGAATACTCATAGATTTACCCTAGCTTACACATCAGAGCTGTCTCACTTCTATGAACTGCAGTCTGGACAGCAGGGAACACCTGAGTATTCAGAGTTAGAATTCCTTTATACATCACCTCACCATACACAGTTAATACAGGAGTATGACAGATTTTTTCAGATTTAGCCTTCCTTTAACAGCCAGGCTATAGTGGTCTCAAAAGCTTATACTGCCAATTTTTCTTGCCTACAAAGACTATCTGTATTTTTTGTGAAGTTGATATTTTAAAAGACTTGCTATGCCATTCTTGTAATTTTGGTGTTTTGCTATTGTATGTGGTTTTCATTCTTGTGGTCACTTTTGTGTATTACTAATTAAAACCACCTCTATCTATTGCAGACATTCATGGAGGAAATGACCAGAAAGCAGCCTGATGTGGATAAAGTTACAAAGACCTACAAAAGAAAGGCACTTGAACCCACTCCAGTACAATCTCATATTCCTGTCCTTGATAAGGGGAGAGCAGGAAGTAAGTAATGAAGTATTTTGGGACATTGCTTTATCTATAAAGATAACAGATTACTAATAATCTAATATGTTTGATTGGCTTTTAGTGAAACAGGGTGAAATTCTCTTGGCTAATTTTTCTACTTCTCATTTTTAATTGTGAGGAAATTTCTCATAGCAGACTTGTATTTTTAAATTTTGTCCTATACCTCTTGAATACCTATTTTTTAAGGCATGCAGCTTTCATGTCCTGTTAAACTTCCAAGAGTGTGCACTTGGCAAGTCTTTGCAAATATATTATTATCTGAAAGTGCAAACAACTTCTTTTACCTAAAGATGCAGAGACAAAATTTTTGCTATCACTGGCTATGGAAATGATATGTATTTAATTAGAAAGTGTGTTCAGTGAAGTTGAATGGGAAGTTAGTCAAGGGAGGAAATTGGTTTTTGTGTTTTACATATACCTACCCATTGTGTTTTTTACTTACCCATACATTGAACCTGCTTCTAAAATCAGGTTATTGACTTTGCAACTCTCTAAGAGGCTTGCAGATATTTAATTTAACCTGCAGCTTCACTAGTGCAGCCATTACTAGCTGCTTCTGGCTAGACGAAAGGTACTTTAACCATGATGCGGTCCTTCCCCAGCAATGGTTAAAAACAAAATCCCATTAGGTGGAATCGTCAGGATATGGACTCGTTATTTGGGACAGGAAGGATTAGTTTTAGGAAGGTCAAGTACCCTTCGTGTGAATGTTTGTTTTGTTTGAACTGGGTAAAAATACGCATTTTGTCATATCTTAATAGGAAAGCGTTCCCCAACACCAGGCATATACCCGTCGGCAGCCCATGCACAAATCGAAACCAAGAATCCACGGGTAAACCTTCTAGTCAGCAAATGGCAGCAAGTCTGGCTTCTGGCCTTGGAAAGAAGAAGAAAACTTAATGATGCCTTGGACAGACTTGAAGAGGTCAGAAAAGGACTGTACAGAATATTCATAATTTTTTGCATAATTTTGTTTACCCTGGTTTAGTGTAAACAAAATCATTGCCCTAATTAGATTATCAATACTGTGAATACTATAAAGTACTTCCATATTTCTTATGTTATACTGTACAATACAGTTAACTGAAAGCACTGATGCACGTGATTTAACATGCGTTAAAAGCTGTCATTCTTGTTTTACATGTGAGAAGTTAAGATGTTTACAGTGTTTATATAATTCCCCAAAGAACCAGTTATTCAAAAGAATGCAATTGGTATCTGCCTCGCTGTTTTTTTTCTAGACTGATTAATTTCAACTAAAGAAGTTCTTTCTCTTTTTTATTAAGCTGAGAGAATTTGCCAACTTTGATTTTGATATTTGGAGGAAAAAATACATGCGATGGATGAACCATAAGAAGTCTCGTGTGATGGACTTCTTTAGAAGGATTGACAAAGATCAGGATGGAAAGATAACACGGCAAGAATTTATTGATGGAATTCTTTCTTCAAGTAAGTTTTAAAATTAATGTTGAGCTTGAAACAAACCTGTCATGAAGTCTTACTGTCTATATAGTGTACCCTATGCAGTTTCTTGTGTTAGACAGTCACAGATTACCATTTTGAGGTCATTAATTATGATTATTTTAAATATTTCTAGATTCTGGAACCTCTTTCTTGTTCTTTTACATTCTGAATCAGATTACAAATGTCATATTTATATTATTGGCTAATTAATAGTTTGCTGGGCTCGGACTGTCATTCATACAGTACACTAGCCACTTCAGCAATTACTTTTCATTGACTGATCAAAATAATAAAATGTACCTTATATAAAACCTGTAATTTTCAAGGTCAGTTCATATGTTTATATTATTTTGATTAAAGAACTTACATGAAGTAGTTTTGATAATAGAAGGAAATCATGTAATTTCTGAAACTAGTGTTTCTATGTGCCATGAACGTATTCATATACCTGCATAATGAGGATCAAAATGTCAAGCAGTCGAACTGGGAAGGAACTTTTCCTAGTTTTTCTGAAGGATTGGTATTCCTTAGGTATACACAGCTGGTTTACTGTAGTCTTTCCTCATCATGTCTTTGTGTGATCATATTACCCTTTAGCAGCTGACTCCTAACAGGTAAGAGCCTACTACTTCAAATAGCCATTTATCTTGAGGTCATGGAGGCTTCTGCTTTGAGCAGTGAAGATTCAGAATTGGGCTGCTTTTAGCATCTCATGTTAAAGTTATTTTGTTTGACAACATTGTAGTGTGTTTATTTCCCCCCTGCTTTAGGAAATACAGGAATACTGTCACTATACATAGATATTGCTGTTTTGCATGAATTGACAGAAGTTAGTAAAAAAACCCTGATACCATCAAGTTACTCATTTAACTCAGTTGGTATCAACTTATAACTGGTGAATACTCATGATATAATCCCTGTTCACCATGCTGAAATTTTCTTTAACCATTTTGTAGAGAATCTCTGTGTGGCCTAACATTCTGCTGCTGTGAACTCCAATTAAAGAAGGGTTTCACAAAACACTATGCATGTTTCTGCAGTGGGAAGACCTTGCATTCCAAATTTACAGTGAAAGTCTGTCTTGACCTTTCCTCACTAATAATTTGTCTTGTTAATTTGTGGTATTTTATGCACTTTGAAGGTCAACATGTAAAAAAAAAAAATATATACATACGTCTTACAGTTTAATATGCATCTTTGCTGTGTCTCTCTTCAAGCCTCTCTGTAATACTTATTTTAATCCAATATCTAGAAAGCACTGGAAATAAATTTTTTTTTTTTTCCAGAAAGATTACTTCACTCTTTTGAATGTCCGTGGTTTTTTATAAGCAATATTTGTCACCTAGTGTCTAAAAGCCTTATAATATTTGTGATAAAGCCTTTCATTGTAGTGGGATTGGAAAGCCAAAAACCTTAGCTTTTGTTGCTGTCTTTCCCTTACAGAATTCCCAACAAGCCGACTTGAAATGAGTGCTGTTGCAGATATTTTTGATAGAGATGGTGATGGATATATTGACTATTATGAATTTGTAGCAGCTCTTCATCCGAACAAGGATGCATACAAACCTCTCACAGATGCTGATAAAATTGAAGATGAGGTATATTCTCTGCTTTCTTAGACCACACTCTGTTCTGTGGGGGTCACGTTTCCTAATAATTAATTTTACTTTTACTCCTATATAGTTTGAAGTTTACCAGATACACAGATCTTTAGAAATGTGGTATTTGCAGTAAGGTAATTCTCCAGTTGTGTTTTTTTGCAGGTTACGCGACAGGTAGCTAAATGTAAATGTGCAAAACGGTTTCAAGTGGAGCAGATTGGAGATAACAAGTACAGGGTAAGTCTTCTAAGGACCTTCCTAGTTCTTTAAGCTTAAAGATTCTTCATAAGACATGTTTTATGCAACAAATGAGACTATATTAATTTACAGTATTTTTGTATGGTAATGACAGATTTCTTTCTTTAAGCTTGTCTAAATTTTATGGTTTTTTTCTAGTTAGAAAACATAGGTGAAAAATATTGAAAAATGCTGATGCTTGTATTTATTTTCACTGAACTTACTGAAGCTTGTTTTCAGTGTATGGGAATTTTTTAAAAGCTAGCTGCACACATGCATGCATGCATACATACTTACAATGGCTCCTTAAAAGCCAGTCTTTCTGCCTGGATATCCAAAGTGTTTAAACCATAGTTGATTTTCTATTATTTCTGTAAAAACAATGACTGATATTTTCCTGTGGTACTGTGTTATACTTCAAAGATCATTTACCAAAGCACATTAAATCACTTTTATCCTCCCTTGTTGTTTTATTGGAGCACACTGTTCCTTCTGAAGTGTAAGAAATGCATTAGAAATCTGCAGAAAAAATTTAGATCATGGGAAAATAAATATCACATTGTAGAAAAAGATCTACCAACCCTAGATTCAATAACCAGAACAATTTCAGACGAAATATTCAATATTTGGCTAAGAGAGATTACTAAATACTTGTAGATTAATTTAAAAGACCACAGAAACAGCAATGGGAAGGCAAGAAAGGCCTTGAATATTTTCTAGTATTCAGTCTCTGGATGTCTAGCTACTTGCTCATCTCTGAAGTAGATTCTTTATTTAGAACGTCTAATGTGTTAGTTTGCATGTGTTCTAGAATCATATAGAGAATTTCCTGTAAACTAATCGTGTCTTTCTTCCATTTTTCATTTCTTATCAGTTCTTCCTGGGAAATCAGGTATAAACCAGTGGAATGTGTTATGAAGTTTCCTTTTTTTTTTTATTTTTCCTAATGCATAGTGGTTTAAGCTTGCAATGATCCGTTGTCTTGGCGTCCTTTCATCTTCAGCTAATTCATTGCTGGTCAGCAGTGGTATTTCTTTATATGCTATGGAGCATTCCTCGTCTCAGGATCCCTTCTCTTTAATCCCTCATATGCTTTCTTTGGCCATTTTCCTCATTAAGGAGATTACTTTTAAAGGAACCAGATAATGGTCAGCAGCAATTCCAATAGTAAAAAATCTTGAGCAATTGCATTAAACTGCCATTTTAGAATTACTATTATTTTATCAGTTTTCAGTTTTATAGTGGAATGCTTCAAAATTCTATGTTGTATTTTTAAAGGCTAATAACAGTAAGCAGATCCCAGCGTCATATCACTTCTTTATTAACCATTAGGCAAAAGATACTTTTGTTTTTATCACTATACAAATTAAGCAGATTGATCAGGAACCTAGCTGATTGTTGGCATTTTACGTACTAACACAGTGAATCATTAAATACATATTTTCAAAATGGACAAAAAGAACCTATAGCAAGTTAGCTGAGGCTTCTCTAGTGACAGTGAAGGTTTGCGGCTGCTGTCAAGAACAGGCATTTTTGCAGATTAAACTAGACTCCATTTATGTTTTTATCTCTGATTATTTGAAACAAGAATTTTTCCCATTCAAGGAAAGTTGGTATCCAGGCTATTTTAAGAAAGAAATGGACTGAGTTACCATTAGGAAAAATGCTTTCGATAGATAGCTATGTTACTTTCCAGGAGCCCCCCTGTATCTGATCCTTTCTATAGTTGTCTGATGGGGTCTAACTGAAGAATTAAGCTAGGATGGGGAAACATACACGCAAGAAAAAAGTATCTTTAGAACCTCTAGAAAAAAATGCTCGAGAAACAAGGCAATGAAAATAAACGTCAGTTTAGATATGGTTTTTTTTTTAGGCTTTGATCTACATATATAAAATGGTTCTTTCTTCAGCACATATTTAATGCATTATTAAAAAGCCCTTATGAATAATGCTCATGTGAATGTTCTTATAACACAAAATTTTTATTAAGTGGAAACTTTGCTTTTGTTTGGTTCCTAAAAGTAATATTCTTTTAAACTTACTCTCTCTTCTTGGCTTAAGTAGTACCAAACAATGAAGTTATTTTACAAGCAGGGAGCATGTTCGTGTGGTTTGCATTTAAAGCATTTCAATCCCCTCATGGGAGTAAGTAGGTACACCTGAATTATGGCCAGCCTTCTCCAGGGTCAAAGACCAAGGAGTTGTATTTGACTTCTTTGGGTTTCAGTAAGTGCTCTGTATGATGGTGTGAGAGTGCATTGCAGTTAGCCCAATGATCCGATAAAAAAATAAATGTGTTAGTGGCATTGGCTAAAAAGTACTGAATTCTTCTGGTTAGTTTTCATGAGATTATGGGGTCAATATTTTAGACATGTTTTATTTGATCTGGATTTGGACAGAGATACTGCATAGGTTTTGTTATACATGTTTCAAAAGCAAAACATATGTTAGGCCTGTCCATCACCCCTAAAGAAGAATGGGCTAGTACTAGAGGTAGTATGAAACAGGTTTTTGTGCATCTCTGAACTGTGAAGAACTCGATGTGTAAACAGAAGAGTGACAGTTTATAACAAACGATAATAATAATAACAAAGGACAGTAATAATAGCTATCAATCATTCATTGCTTCTTTGATGTTCCCTTCTCTCTGTGCACCTCACTATAGGTGACCAGCATCAGTGCTATACATGAAAATATTCCTATAAATGAATCAATTAATAGAACTGTGCAACACTTGTAATGCATTGAATATCCAGCCCACATACTGATTGTTTAAAGTAAAGCTGCCTTCCTTTCAGCTGGCATTAAAATCTAGACTGTTGCAGAAGAGAGTTTGCTTAAGATCTTAACAGTGAGATAATGAAAATAAGTCTTCATTAATTTACACGAACACCAATCATAACCAATTAAATAATGTGTTACTAATTTCACTTCCTTTATGAGCTCAGACATTTGAGCATTAAGCATAAAATTAAACCTGAGATTGTTTCTTACCATCCTGCCATCTCCTTTGGATTAATGCAGCAGCATCTGATTTGAAATCTTAACAGCTTTAATAATCTGCATAAATAAATCTGATTTTTAGCATTTACTAATAATTAAATATCAAAATGAACTTTTTAAAGTGTCTAATTCTTAACCTGTCAGTGCTGAGCTACATCTGAATGACTGAGAACCTCAGATTATTGTTTGATTTTTGTTGCAGTTTGGAGACTCTCAACAACTGCGCCTTGTTCGTATCCTAAGAAGTACAGTCATGGTTCGAGTTGGAGGTGGCTGGATGGCACTCGATGAGTTCTTAGTGAAAAATGATCCTTGCAGGGGTATGTAACACAACTGTTAAAATGGACATGCAGGCAATTATTTGGGCACAATCACCGTTCATTGTCTTGAGGTGAAAAATGAATTGTATAAAATGGCAGTTCTGTAAACATCATCTCACCAAATGTCATGTAATGATCTGTTTTTTGTGAACTTTAAATCTCATGGTTGGGATCCTGTTCAGTTACACTGATGTATGTCTAGAACAATTGTGGTGTCTTGTGCGCAGCTCCTCCAGCATTAGAGTATTGTAAATAAGAACTGATCTTGACCCAGATAGAGTTTATTCCACATAAGCTGCTTGTATGACTTTGGCAGAAATAGCACAGAGAAATGTCCAATAAAGCCTCTCAACAAGAGAGAAATTTTAAGGCAGTAATTCAAAATAAGGCAATTGAATCAAAGAGTAACAACAACAATAAAATCTTCTCTGGCCAGTGGCTGCGCCCAGGCTTTCAGGCTCTGCCTTTGTGGCCCTGTCTTTTCATTGGCATCCTTCCCAGAACCACTTTGCAGAGCTCTGAGCCTTGTATATAGCAAGTGGAAAATTCTCTGGTCAGGATGACTTTGGGCTCTGAAGAAGCAGGGAACCCCCTGTCACCATGCCCTCCAGGGCATTGTATCCAGTGCATTGTTTTATCAGTACACAGCAATGTAATGACATCTTAGTTTGTCAGAAAGCCTACTTCTGTAGTGGGAAAGTAGACTCTGCCTGACACTGTTCTTGGAGAAGCAGTTTGAGATATGAAAGAAGCCATTTGTGAAGGGAGCTGGAGAGACACAAGTCAAATAGTAGCCAGAGTAGTAAAATTGCAGGAAATATAATAATGACTATGTTCAAAGTGAGCTGATATTCTCTAGCTAAGTAATTCTCTATTTTAACTAGCAGCATTAAATTTACTGTGTTTTTATTTTTTGGGAGTTCTGTAGAATCACAATATTGTAATAGCACAAAAACATCACAGAGGAGTTCAGGAGAGGCAAGTGAGCTAGTGAAGACAGACATCAGCTGTCCTGTAGACTTTAATCCAGTGTCAGCTATCTCACAGAGCTTCTGATTTGGGACCAAGGTTTCCAAACAGTGTGATAGAAACCTTGAGATGGAGAGCTGGTATTTGTAGCAATTGTCATACTAAGTCCAAGGATGCTGAATCTAAAAAGAAGTTACCACAATCTCTCGTTAAATTCAAAAAGAAGCTACCACAATCTCTCGTTAAATCCAAAAAGAAGCTACCATAAAACCTCTTAAGGGCTGACAGTGTGCCCCCAAGGCCTGGAAACCTTTATCTACAGGCTTAAAAGGTAACCATAAAATTTGTTTTCATAGTATCATTAAAGAGCTGTCATAGCCTTATGATGACATCCGAGTTTTTAAGCGGTAATAGAAATAGTCCTTTTGCTTACCAACATATTGCATACATTGTTTATTAAAGAAATGTAATGGTAATACTACATTCATTGGCAATGGGCCACAGGTATAACTGAAATTTAGCACCTGATTCTGCACCTACTAATATAGGAAAGTCATTTATGCCTGCATCCTTTGGAGCTTACTACTCTTGTTTCTCAAAAGTGGAGGGGAGTGGGAAATGAAATGTCCCTCAAAATACCTGACTTCATTCATTACTTTTGATGTATCCCCAACATTTTCTCAGGCCTATTGACAGGTAGACTGGTGTAATTCCCATTTGGAGTGACACTGAGAAATACAGTACTTAATAACTGTCTCATTAATTATAATTCCTTATTACTGTTCTCAGATTAAGAGTTCTTTGGAACTTTATCCCCTCTTCTTTAATAAACCTTCTATTCTATGTATCTGTATAGCATTTTCTATAGTACTTTATCCCTTTTTCATGGAAATACCTGAGCAGATGAGAAAGTCACCATAGTGGGTCTAAAGGAATGCTAATATCTGCAAAAACATCTGGACACTGGACATTGTGCATTGGTACCTAATCCTAGTCTTGCTGAAGTCATTGGTACAAAGTAGTCATTAATGTCAGTGGTGCAGTTTCAGACTTTTCCTTAAGCACTTCACCTAGAAAAACTGCGTTTGCATCAAGGGCTTCTCGTGTATTCAGTTAAATCACATTTCAAAGGAGTGTTGTCATAAACAGCTTTAAAATTACTTGACCTAGTTATATAGAATATCTATAGAAAGCTTTTATTACTTCTTTATGTCAGCAGATAAATACTATTGTTACAGACATATACTTGGGCCTGCAGCTGAGTCTGTCCAAGTGCTATTTCCTTTTTGCGTAGGAGACCTTTGATAGCTCACCTCAGAGCGCTTAGGGGCAGCTTTTGCTCTGAGTCCTGTCTTTGGCCTGGTGCTCTGAGTCTCTTGCATATGCAGCTGCTGTACTTGATTTCTTCTCTTGCTAACGATTTTCTTTAATGTGACCCATGTCCTGTGTCATTTTTTCTAGTTCATCATCACGGGAGTAAAATGTTACGTTCGGAATCAAACTCTTCAATTACCACTCAGCCTACTATAGGTTGGCAAACCCCTCTCTTTGTCTCCCTCTCCTCCTCTTCTCCTCTCTCTTCATTTCCTTCCCACTTTTTAAATATATATACTTTTAACAATATGCTTCACCCATCACATTTAGCTTAATGTGTTCCTACATGGGCTGGTGCTTTGCAAGCTGATTTTTTTTGATACGCTTGAAGAGTGTTTCAAAAACAATTGTCATTCAAACTGAGATGGTTAAATCCTAACATGTCTTGCATCTGTTCTTGCAGAACATTCTCTCATATATGTGTGTGTGTGAGTGCTTAGCCACCAATTACCTCATCATAGTTTGGATTTTATGTTCCTCATTGCATGTTACCAAACTACATAACTACATAGTTTTGAATAAATATATTTGCTGCTTTCCTGTAATTTGTACTTAGCAATTTCTTCTGGAACATCCAAGCAAGTATTATTTATTATGAGTAGCTGTAGAGTTAGCAAAACTGCTCATCAGGTTGTGTCTATGTATTAATAGTTGATTGATTAACAGTGATTTAGCACGTTGAGCATTCCATTATCACGCTGACTTCCTTGGACAGTGGTTCATTCCTGCTGGCATAAAGTGTTAGAATAAGCGAGTTCTGCACATAACTCTTCTGTGTCCAAAATAAATGCATTACACAATAATGCATTTTATTTATTGTTAAAAATGTGTTGGAGTTGGCATGGCAAAAATGACTATAAACTGCCTTGTGACAATTTTCCTGTCTGACTAAATGGACACTTCTCTTTGCTGCAGCTAAAGGGAGGACAAATGTAGAGCTGCGTGAGAAGTTCATTTTGGCAGATGGTGCCAGTCAGAGCATGGCAGCTTTCCGACCAAGGGGCCGTAGGTCACGACCCTCTTCAAGGTGTGCCTCTCCCAACAGATCTACTTCTCTGTCAAGTCAGGCTGGCCAGGCAGCTGCTCCACAAGCAGTTGCTACAAGTACACCAAAGGTAAGGAGAAACAAACAAAAATACATCTGGGTTAACAGATTGGTTATTTTTTTTCTCACTTGCTCCAACAATACTGGTGCTTCTCCTAGCTGATAAAGAAGAACTATCTCAATTTTATTTCATAGTCTGGGGAGGATCTGAGTAGTCTTTTCAGTGTATTTCCTCTACTGCTTATTTATGACACAGGGATAGAAGAATTCTTTACCTATAAGGCACCACATGAGCTAACTGGCAATTTGGGAGTTGCTCTGAAAGAGCAGTGAAGCTCTCCATTCAATTTAAAAAATAAATTCTGCCATCTCTTTGTTTCAGAATATTTATCATCAGCTTTTCTTTCTGCTTAGTTTTTACTTCTACTCTAAGATTTGATCTCCCTGTGACAGCCTGGGTATCCTTCTCCATGACGTTGTTTTCCATCTACTGTCCTTCATATTTTGATTTACCATTGTTTCATACAGACACCCCATCATTTAACACGCAACTATGGTAAACCATGGTTGACAAACAGCAAAACGTCAACTCCTTCTAAGCCACCAGAATCCTCAGACTATCAAGGGTCATCTGCAGAGGTACAGTAAGGACAGAGATTCTAGTCTAATGACCTTCCTTCACTAAAACTGTCACCTCACTAACAGCCACTAGAGTTTCAGTGCTTCAGAGCTGCAACGTCTTTAGCGTATTAATGCATTGTGTTTGTTTTAGAGCTTTGTCAAGTTATTTCTTTCCTTATTTTTTCTTCACAAGTTTGTTGGTTTGTTTTGTTTGTTTTTTTTTTTGGATGTTCTGTTTGTTATGGTTTTTGACTTTCTGGAAAACTCAGCCTCAATGAATTCATGTTTAAAGTGCAAATGGTTAATAAATCAGTGTGCAATGAACTGCTTGAGCAAATGTACAAAAGCAGGAAAAATCAATCTCCAGTGCAAAACCACTAAATAAAGAAATACCCAATCACTGTGAAGAAGATGGCACAAAAGACTGTGATACATAGATGTTTCCAACAACTGGAAGTTTTTTTTAGGGGGGTAGTGACCAATCATTTCTGTAATAAGATAGCTATTTGATGACTTAACAGGAAATGAGCTTTGGTCTTATTTCCAGCCCAGGACTTGCATAGAAATTGCTGCTCTAACAATTAGGATTGTGCCAGTATTTAAGTTGTATGACAAAAATTTGAATGGGTCTGAAGCCAGAGTGTCTCCTCTCATGTCATTACAGTCAGTGAAAAGATTGCAGCTGGATCAGGCTGCAGACTGACTTGTCACTTGTAGGAATTATTCTTGCCTTGGGTTACACGGAGTGCTTGGGGAGGGGAAGCTTGTGCCACCGTCACCTCTCTTGTGTCTGCTTTTCACCAGTCTGCACTTTGATGCCTATTACTGTTCATGTGACACCTTCTGGCGCTGGGTTTACATGACCTCGATGTGGCTTTGCTCAAAAATGCATAACGAACTTTTCACTCCCTCCTTCTGTGATGGTGGGTGCCTTACCTGTGCGCACTGCAGGCTTGTGGATGTATACAGCGCTTCAAGCACATGGGGCTGTTGCTTAGAATAAGTAACAATAGCACAAAGTTGAGTCAGTTTCAGTTTCTAATATATTCCTCTATTTCTTTCATCTCTTAGCTGATTGTAAGATTGATTGATGGTACTTCAAAGGGTTTATAGACTTAGAAAGGTGTTTTCATCAAATTACAATGAGGTGAAAGCAGTTGGTGTTGATTTCAAATAGGGGCACTGTATTTATTACCTGCTGTTCCAGCTGCCAGTGAGTTTCTTTTATGTAAACCACCATGGTTTAAGATTATAAGTGGAACAAGTAGGGTAGGGTAGGTTGCAGTGAATTTCTGAGGCATTCTGCAGCATTTTCTGCCCAAGAGAATGGTTATTCATTTTACATGTAGACTGCATTTAAGTTTAGGGCAAATGTTAAGAATAAGCTTGATCTCTTCTTGCACAAATGATTCTGTCCCATGCCATGCCCAAAGTGCAGAAGTGGAAGTAATCGTGATCCTTCCCTCAGTAACTAATTCTACCCCACCATTTTATGGAGATCAAAGGCACAGAACACACAATGCCAGTACAGGCCACTCACCATGCCACATTCATCACTGCAATGCTTGTTCATTGTATTGGATATTTACTTAGTATTTTTGTGTTCATTAAATTAATATAGATACTGTGGTTTTATATGCATGCACCTCCTATCTTACATTCTACATGCATTTTGAGGTTTGAGGATTTAATTCTTGTGGCTTTGAAAGAAATTGTCCTATTTGGGGCAGATAGATTGCAAATCAAGACTCGTTTTATTTCAAAACTGAGAAAGCAGGCAGGGATCAACTTGTGGAGTAGAGACATTTCAGACAATACATTGAGAACAAGAAAGCTTTGTAAATTAGTCTTATGTCTTTTTTCTGCAAGAGGCTTTGAAATTCAGTAGTTTTATTTTGCCTTCAAAATATTTGTAAAATTGAAACAAATATTTTCATTACCTATAACCAGTGTCAGAATGGTGGAAAGTCAAGCTACGCAGACATAAAACCTCCACTACTTGTCTCTGTTTAAGTCATGTACCATCAACTAATCTTACATGCTTTACTAATTACAAGAAGGTAGTACTTTTCTTTCTTCATATACATTGAAATATGCATAAAGAATGCTAAAGGGTTAATATCAAGCAGACTGTTAAGGTGATTTTGTTGTTTGACATTTGGACTATGTCAAATATTAACTGCTAAAATTTCACATCATGAAAAATGTTGTAGTGACTCAAACCAGGATTTCAGATTTGCAGTGAATGTTATGATGATCATATTCTACACTATGAGCCACCTAACACTAGCCAGACGTTGTCTTCAGTAGTGACAACTGAAAAAAAAACCTTCTTTTTTCTTTTTTTTTGTTTCCTTTTTTTCCTTTTGCATAGGGAACACCAATTCAAGGAAGTAAGCTCAGACTGCCAGGATATCTATCAGGGAAGGGTTTCCACTCTGGAGAAGACAGTGGCATCCTGTCAACCGCAGCTACCAGAGTTAGAGCTCAGTTTGCAGGTGAGTGTCTTTACTTCAGAGCTTGATCTGCCACTTGCTTTGTTTTCCACCTGAATGCTTAGGGTCATATTAGGGTGTGAGGGAGATGTCAGGGAAGTGGGAAGGAGTGAAAGTCCTAACTTAGTATGGCTAAGGGTGCACATAATCAGGGTAATGGTCCTCTCTTTACATGGTTGCACAGCCAGTACATTCAGCTCTGGATGTGCAAATTCATGACTGCAGCCTTCTTGACAATAGTATCTCCAGCGCATCTGCCTAAGGTGCTTGGGAAGAAGCATTTACTTAAAAGGTTCAGTTCTTCACAGTGTTCACTGTGATGGAACAAGGTGGTCACTTGAGCATGACTTGTCCATTCCTTGTGAAAGAAGAACTGTGGGGAGCAGCTGTAGATGACCTTATTAATGGAACATCCCATAGAGATTTTTAAAAAAGTATATGAAAATAGAAAGCAGTGAAGCTGTGCTCTTTCAGGATCCTCAGGGCAGCTCTGTATAAGAGAAAGAGTTGGATGGTTAGAACAGAAGATAGCTTAACTGGCTTTCCCTCTCATCTTAAGCTCTGTAAAGCATACTGAGCAGTACTGGAAAATCCTGTTCAAAGAGTACATGTCTTCTATAGGTGATTTGAAACAAGAGCTCCCTAAGATTCCAGTTTCAGCTTTTATGTTCTTCACACATGCAGGGAACAAGATTTATTAGGATCAAAAATATTCAATAAGTAGTAGGAAAATTATGAAAAAGCACATTAATGATATTCTGTTACAGATTCTTTGTTGTGGTTTTTTCTTCATGGCACATTGCCTGGGCAGACATTCACTTTAGCAGGATTGCTGAGAGCTCATGTACTCAGCCCTTTCTTTGGGAGAATGTATACTTTGCCTTTGTTTACTTACAGTTGCATGGGTTTGACCTTTTTAAAAAAGGTACGTACCTTAAGAAATCCTGAATGCATGAAGAGGCCAGATACTGAACTCTTTCAATTCATAGCTGAGAAAATGGCAGTGAAAAGAGAGGCTCTGGCTGTTGAGTGAATATACAATGTGTTTTTAGTGAGCAAAGAAAAGTTGCCAGGATAATACATTTTTAATGAGATGTGCTAGTAACAAATTAACTATGGCTCAGCATTTGATCTCACATTTCCTTCTCTTTAGTGGGAGGTATGGCATCATCTATCTTGCCTGGCAGAGAAGTTTAGTTTATGCAATGAGGAACGTTAAGGGTTGCCAAAGACCTAGCAGAGATCTGCACACCCTTTCCATCCTTACCACCAGTACTGATGGATATATTCTCTCTCTCTAGAAACCAGAAGAACTCCAAGCAGACCGGGAAGCCGAGCAGGAAGCAAGGCTGGCAGCAGGTCAAGCAGCCGCCGCGGCAGTGACGCATCTGACTTTGACATTTCAGAAATCCAGTCTGTATGCTCAGATATGTCAGAGACTGTTCCTGCCACAAGCAGACCGACACCCCGAGCAGGTTCTCGGCCAGGATCAGCCAAGCCTTCCAAAATTCCAACTCCCCAGAGAAGGCCATTAGCCAGCAAACTGGACAAGTCCTTGAAGAGATAATATGATTGGCTCCATAAAGGTCTTTTCTTTTTGCATTAAGTATTTAAGTTTGTAAGATGTAAAATATTATGTAGAAATTATTGTGAAATATCGCAAGAGGTGGATTTTTAATTCTGCAGATGGCCTTATTTGTGTATTTGTCTTCTTATTTTATGTGTATAATTTTTGTCAGATTTTGGTTTTGGTTTTGCCATATCCTGTGAGAAGGGGGAAGAATTTTAATGTAAACTAACAGTTGTACACAGTAATGTGTAGAAAGTACACTAAAAATAATTGCCGAATGTACAGTGTACCGAATGTACAGTAAGTCTCTGCAACCTCAATAAAATAGGCCTATCACTATGTCATTAGTTAACAGTAAAGGATACCTCATGATTTTTCTTTAAAAAAGAAAAAGAGAATACTAAAAAGCCAAAAGACACAATTACACATTTTGAGCTAACTAAACAAACACTAAAGGATGTATGGCAAAAATACTAAGGAATACAAACCCACTTTCACAGTACCCTTATTTATACAGCATCTCTCAGAGAACTCACAGAGTTAATCAAGCACCCGCCAGTAATATGATACTCCAATATCTTGCAGCATTTCTGTGCCATTGCTTTCAATGAGGCCAGACACATTCTGGATATCTGAACTGTTATTCTGTAAGAATTTCAATATAAAGTGCATTCATGTAAATGTGAGGTTTTCTTTTGCTTGAGTGGATGGTAGCACTGTATCATTGAACTCATTTTGTATCAAAGCAATTTTGCTTGCAGAAAGCTCCAAAATAAACATGTCCCTTAACTTTATTTCTATTGTAGTTCTTATTTCACAAGAAGATAATTTTCTACATTATGTTTTAGGGCATATATAATTTTAGATGACCAGTAACTGCCACAGGAACATAGGCTTTAATGTAATTTCCCATTGTCAGCAATCAGATTTTGGTTAGATACTGTATTTGTTTAATAAAACACTAAATTGCACATACCAGGTCATATGACATTATATGTAATTATTGTGTGTTGACAGTTATTTTGTCCATATTAAACTGTGACATTTCTGTACCATGTATGAAAGGCCTCAAGACCAATTCAGTTGCTCTTTATGTCAGAGAAATATTTTTGCTGTTGATGGATTCTTTGAAAGTATTAATAATAGTTAATTTTCAGTAGAAGAAGGATGCAGCTTGAAATGGGAGTGCTGCAGAACAGCTGGATAGATGCTGTAGTGACAGAATCCCTAGAAATTCAAAATTATCTTTGATAGTATCAGGAAGACTTGGGTAGAATTTAGCCAGCATGACAGACCGAATAGTCAAAACCTGACCATTTGTATACCAGAAACTGCTGTACCTTTATTACAGCAATTTTAGGGGAAGGCTGGGTTTTGGTTGGTCCCTTAGCATGCTGAAAATGAAGCAGAAGCTCAGTTGATTCCATTCAGATACTGGTGATATCTGCATTTGTTACTAGCACTTCTTGGCATTATTACTATAGGCAATGTTTTCACAAGAACTTCCTGCAGACAGACAAGTTGACTCACACAATCTGTTTATAAGAAACAGGAAAACAAAACAATACCCAAAATGATAATTGAATCAATGCAAATCCACTTGTGTCAGGATTTCCTCCAACACAGAGCTTTTTGTGTGCTTGTGGGAAGCAGGCAGTGACCAGTCCTACTGCAGTTGGTTTGGGAATCAGCCCATGCATTTACTGGGTACTAAAGCATCAGCCTCTGCTGCAGTGCTTTGTCTTTCTGTGTTTTACCTCTCCCATTGCTGCTATTCGTACAGTGATTGCTTTCCTCGAACACTAACTTACATCAGGATGACGCAGTGCTTTTTGGAGCCACTCTTGGATAAAGAAGTGGTCTACATGTACGGATGGTCACTGGAGCATCTGTATTTGGCAGCAGAAGAAAGCAAAAGGGTAGAATTTGGGCACTTGCACTGGTAACTTGGCTGTAGGAGGAGGTGATGCTCAACATGACATTCCTGGTGCATTTTACAACCACAGGGCTGAAGGTGAAGAATGTAGGGATGGCAAATCTGAACAACTCCTTTGCAAGAACAATTCTGTAGTTCATTTCCTTGTGTCCCAAGTGGACGGAGCAGCTCACTCTGCATGAGATAGTGTTGGAACTTACCCTGAAGTACCTTCTATGTAAATGTTAGTGTTAGCTTAAATATATGTGTAATGCTTCATTGTGCAACTTGCTGGATTTCTTATTGTAACTTCACAGAACTATTAGAGAGCTGTGACCAGCCTCTGAGAAACTTGATGTCAGCTGAAAGAGCCTAGGGACTAAGTGGATTTCTGTGGCTCATTGGCTACTGCAGAACAGAGGAGGCTGGGACTAGCGAAGGAGGGAAGTTCAATCATGGGCTGGAGAGAATCATCCAGTATTGGAAACCCATTTAATAGTAAATTAAATGAGATTATGAATTCTGTTCAAAAACCGAAATCTGTCTCCTTACCTCATTTTCCTTCTTCCCAAATCTATCTAACTGCTTTAGATAGATGCTAAGAACTCTCAAAACTGAGGCTTTCCAAAACCCTGTTCCCTGTGTTACAAAAATAATAGCGGCAAAAATCTGAAAATAAACATCAGATCTTCTGCGCATCTGTGACCCGAGGACCAAACTGCAGAATTTGATGAACAAGGCATCTTGTGGCTTTGCCAGTAACTGGTGGGTAGCTCAGTTTTAGTGAGTGTTTTTTCTAAGAAAAAAGTGGTGTTCAATTTCCATCTCCCTGTCATTCAAAAATATTTCTTCTTTGGTGCAAGCATAGATGAGAGATGAAGGATCAGCCCCATAGCCACATCTCCACCTTGTTAAGTCATGTGAGAATTTACCTAACCTCATTATCAGAGATGCATTTTCTCCCTTCTCTTATCTTCCTTCTAACAACAGGAGTTGATCATGAATTCACCCTGTGTGCTGGATGACTATGAGTAGAGTCAACCTTTCCCTGTGGTCTATACTCTTTGGATGGAAAATACACCGTGATTCGCCTGCTCACTGCAGGAGTAGAGGTGATGAGAAGGGAAGAAGGCTTGGAAAGCTGATGGCAATGAAACCCATATCTTTCAGTGTATCCAAGTGGAAAAACTGGCTCAGTTCTAGATTCCTTTACTTTTTCAGTCATTTTCCGCTTTCTGCATCTCTCAGTTTTGCTGCCTTCAAAATGGAAAAGTGTTCATGGAATATTCTGAAAACTGAAATCTGTAAAAAATACACCATTAGAAGAGCTAGCGATGCCTTGTGGCCCAGGCATCCTCAGCTTCTTCAGCTGAGGTATATCGGGAGACTCTTAATTACATGCAAATATAATAAATGACGGTAATTCAGGCTTTGCCTACAGCACAACTCTTCACAAAAGCATAAGGATGAGGTTATGTGCAATCCTTATTTAAAAATTAATGCATTTCACAAAAATAAACTCTGATGCAAGCAGCTATACCATGCCATGGTCAGCAGCAATGTTTGAAAGTGTAGCTGCCTCTGCTGATGTCTGAGATGGGGCCAGCGAGACTGTCTATACCCCACAGCTTGCGTATGAGAGAGGGGCCATAGGACTTATGATATTGGTCATGGTATGTGGCCAGAGGACACATTGCTGAGCACTTGCTGTAATATTCTGTAAATAATCATAGGGATGGAAAATAATCATTCCCTGGTTTACTGCATCTCAGTACAGCTGCCCTAAGAGCTTCCAGGTGTTTCCAGTTCCTGGGCTGTATGGCAGCATTTGAGTTCATCCTCGGCTAGTGGTATTGAGCTTGATGGTTGCTCTAAATGTGGACCATAGTTGGAAGTGGTGATGTTAGCAGGCTTACACCTTCACACAGGGTGAGTGGAATTTTGTAGAACAAAGAAAAGGTGCTTTCCTAATTAAAATTGTTCTCTACTAAATTTGAATAACCTGTTTGCAGATGTGGAGGTGGAAGAAATGGTTGGCTTGGTTGCTTGCTTCTTTTTCAATAGCGTTGGCAGGTTAAATGCAGATAGGTTACTCATCTCTGTAGAAAATAGATGTATTTGTTAAAAGGGGGAATGTTGCAGAGGAAAAGGGAGGTCTTCAGAAATAATGGATGAAACAGCATGTAACTTGCATGAAAATGCTTACTGGCTGATACTACTGAAGGGGTTTTTTATGCAGATTGAAGTCCTTCTGTCAAGACTTGCTCAGAGTTTGGGTGTTGCAAATGAAGTGGTATCTGGCCTGAAGCTAAAAGAGTCTTTGGGGTTGTTTTTTTCATAATTAAGTAATTCTTCTGAACTGAAATTGTTTAAATAGTGTGAATTGCAGCTTGGGGTGCTCTAACTGCATTTCTGTATTTGAAGGCTAAAGGAAAGAGTGATGAAGGTGAATTGTGTAACTTATCTGGCATCTTGGAGGAGTCAGTATGAGAAAGTTAATAGACGTGTTCTTAGAACTTGGATGATTGAATATGAGTAAGAGCCCCAAGCCATAAATCAGGCCCTGTCAGCATCTACAGTGTTTTTTGTTTCTCCAGGAGGAAGCAGCCAGAGTGATGATAGCTCTGTCCTGACAGGAAGGGCTGACTTGAAGCTTTTTATGGAGATCGCAATGGTCTTTCCAACATTCAGAAAAATATCCACCACCATTAGTATTTTTGTTCCTCCTTTTGTGTCTTGATCATGGCTCTTCCAAATTCTCTTTTATTGGCAGGGGGACCTAGGGACCTGTGGAAGACTGCACTGTGTAGGCAATTTTTAAAGGCAATGAGTTCATATGATAAAGAAATCTCTCTCTAAAAGTCTACAATCAAAGTGTAAGGCAGGAAACAAGTCCGTTTAAACTAAAGATGAAAAAAAAAGGCTTGTAGATACTGCAAATACCAATCAACTCCACATTTGCAGAAGAGGGGGATAACTTCACTTCTAGCAACACTGATTTGAAGCTTTAGAGGCCAAATCAACGAATCAGTGTCATGAGGAGTATGTAGCGGCTGCTACAGGAACTGAAAGTGGCTGCTACAAGGAAGTAGCTGAGCTGCTAACTGGAGTCCTTTCCTCTCATGTGAATGTGAGATGATTGAAAAGTGTCTAACATATAATGCAAGCTTTTTCTTAAGCGGGTAAGCTCTGGGAAACTGCTGACCAGTTTGGACTTGAAAAAGTGACAAAAGCAGTAATAAATGATGCATTAGTGGAAAACTGAGTAAATATGCTACAGAAGAGTTGGCTTAGCTTCTGGAGGGAACTCACACGTTACAAGCTGCTGGGAACCCTTGAAGGTACCAGTGTGGACAAAGGTTGAGATAGACCACATGGCTTTGCAAAAAAATTCAACAGGTTCTCAAAAAAGTAAGCACTTATGAGATCAGAAGAAAGGTCTTCATGAGGATAAATAGCACATTGAAAGCTAGGAAAGACAGCATAGGAGAAGGTGGTCAGTTTTAACAAAAGAAAGAGGTCTGCAGTGGAGCCCTTGGCAGATCTTAACACAAAGCTGCAAATGCTGGCTCACAAGTTCCTGAAGTGCACACTGTTGGAAGGGTGCTCTGGAAAAAAGCATCGCTGTGTCGATTCATCCTGCCTCTTGGGAGGTGTGCATTGCTTTGGGCTGACACTGAGGATCCCGCAGTGACTAGCTCAACCCCAGCCGACTAACCTTTAGATGGCTCATTCAAGTAGAATGAATCTCACCCCAAATTAATGAGTCTATTTCTAGCAAAGGGTATCATGGGATGGGATTTTCATAAGTGGTTTGGAAGTTCTGCTGCTGCTGGATTTTATCACTTACACACCCTTTTGGTGCACTAAGTATATTTTAGGGATGTGCAAAGCATGACCATAGTATAATTTGGCACCATTTCTAGTCGCATTCAGGAGATGTAAACCATGTAAGATGGGTGGAGAATCCAGTCACATTACTGTTCTCAAAAGACTTCAGGACCTATTGAGCATTCCTGGGTCCTTCAGCAGCAAACCCAGATACAAGTGTGTTCCCCGCTGTGCTGCTTCTAGTCACACACACCTCACAAGGCACCTGCAAATCCTGTTTCCTTTGGGTTCTCTGGTCATTCACCCTACTGGGATTCACTGGCATCAGTGTAAATGAATACATCTTCCATGGGAAGCTCTGGCAGGCCTTGCACATCCTTAAGACCCAAAGCATTTAAAACCTTAAGTCATTGAGAAGATACCACACTGACAGGTTTCTATTCCTTTCTAGTGTCCTATGGATCAGAAAAAGATACCAGAAAGGGGTATTCCTAAAAGACATGAACTATTCTTTACTTTGGTGTGGTTGCTTTGTTTGGCTGGGTCTTTGTTTTTGTTTTGTTTTGTTTTGTTTTCTATTGCATTCTAAATAATCATAATTGAGTGTGGCTTTGCAAAAATAGATCTTTCTGGAATTAAGAAATATAAGGGTTAAGTTCTGGGTTCAGTGAATGCTTACTGAAAACTGTTTCTTTGAATAGCTCTCCATTCAGTCAAAAATGAATCCAGAGCACAGTTTACTAGAGTGGAACTCAAGGACAAAACGTAGCCATTCATTTTAAAACAAGTTTAATTTGTTCTATAGAAATACAATAAGAAGTAGTAAACAAGCCACAAATAAATCAAGCAAGCCTGACGCTTTTCCAAAAGGAAGGCAAATCACTAGCAGTGAATGCTATTTCCACACGTTGTTTTTCCCTCACAGAGTATGTTTGCAAGTACTCGGTACAGTTGTTCTGAACTGTAGAGCAGCTCTGCAGCACTTCCTATTAAGCCGAGCAAGCTGCATTTCCCAGCCGTTGTGCGTGGCTCTGTAACAAAAGCCAAAGCGATGCTTTGGGCGGCCAGATGGTAAGGAGGGTGTGTGAATGTGAGCCGCAGCTCCTGAACTCGGGCTGAACCTCCCGCCTGTGGTCCCTGCACAGGCACAGCTGCCTCCTCGCCCAGGAGACCTGGCAGTGGCTGGAGAGAAGTGGCCTGTTGGGAGGCGATGCTTCATTATTCCTGCCTATGCTTGGGAAGATGGTTTGCCTGACCGCAGCTTGTTCAGGCACTGGAAGGCCTTCGTAAGCCCGCTGCTGTGGTTGCTCAGCCAACACAGACTTTTCCATGTGATTTCTTTTTTATGCACAGGCTGCGTTTACTTGGGAGATTAAATAATGAAGGAATAGTCTTTAGAAATCTGTTACCCCCGCACAACTCAGGGGTTTATTTCCTCCCTCTTTTCTTTTCTCCCAGGTTATGAGGACTTATTAAATGTTTCCAGATTTTTGAGGAGGGTTTTGTTCTTAATGATGCAAAAGAATTTTAATATAGCTCTTGCTAATGGAAAAGCTCTTGTTAATTACTGATGGAAACTTCAGCCCCTGAGTGAGCGTTTTGTATTTGGTAGCTTTAAAGCTTTCCGTGTGAGAGAACTCCTCCTCCCCTCCAAGCTCCCACTCTATTTCCAGTGATGTGTCTATGACTCTCCAAAAATGTTGCCATGATCTCATCCAATAAAACAACCCTGGTCAGTACTGGCCCAAATCCTTCTTCAGGCTGTGGTGGTTACAGGGCCTCAAACCTCTCTCTCCATTGCAGGAGCAATGCCTTGAGGTCAGTGGTCTGTCTATGGGCAGAGCTGGTGGCTGGGGTGGGTGGCAGGCAGCTGCTTGGTGGCCCAGTTTCAAGAAATCAAGACTTCTGCGACAGCTGGGCATGCTCACCCCCAGCAGCAAGACGCCTTGATTCCCCTAGCCAGACCATACTGGTACTGGGAAGGTTCTTCACATGATGGACCCGTCCTTTTTCTACTTCAGGTGGCTTCACTGGGCTCAGCGCTGGCTGCTTCTTTCAGTTAGTTGCTGTATCACAAAGTGATGGCTATGTACAGAGCAAGAATTACCCCAGTGACTTCCAAAGTCTACAACTGTATAGCTCTTGGTCAGGAATAGTTATCGATAACCACATTGCCTCTTAGCTGCTCTTCTGTTTCTTCTTTGGTAGGAATCTGAGCATCTTCTGTGTTCTCCACAGGGTCTTTCTGCAAGTGTGGCAGGTGGGAATTTGGGAAACCCAGTCGCCTTTCCTGAAGGTGCACAGCTGTAAGTGTGTATTGAGTATGTAGCTCCAAGCACATCCATGGGAGGTGAAAGTGGGACCTTGACAGGCTTAGCTATATGGCATGCTGTATACAGGAATGTCTTTTCATGTTATGTCTTTATTCATTAGTAGCCAGACTTTGGCCCTGAATGCTATGTTATTAAACTCTAAGGTATAAGATGTGGTCTCCAACTCTACATCACCTTGCATGTCCTTCTGGACCAGGATTTATGCTACTTGTGTGTGAATACCTCATGGGAGTAACTGAGTAGTGCAACTCAGACTTGCAAGTTACGGTTTGTTCTTTTCTAATCTTCGCTCAAGGGCAGGTATGTGTGGTGGAGATTTCCAGTTTGGTCATGTTTGCTTCTTTGTTCACAAAGCTTCATAATTTTTGTGTTGGAAGGACTGTTGAAGATGTATTCCTTTCTTCCTTTCTTCCTTTCTCCTCCAACTGGAACATAGTAGGTTCTGTGAAACGTCTTTTCCTTTTTTTCCTTTTTTCACAGAATGTGGCTGAAATTTGGAATTCATTCCTCTAAAACCTTCCTTTAAAAAGAGAAATAATTTTGTATAAAATACGATGATACTGGAAGCGGCAGAACTGTCTCCTGTGATTTTTTATTAACCATGATTTGAGTTTTAACTAGTTTTGGGAAAAGACAGGTAGATAATGCAGACCCATTCCTTTGCACTCTTAACTTTTTATCTGGTTTATGTTGTTATTGTCTAGTGAACCATGAGTAGAAGCAGATGATCAGTCAGAAATTTCCTAAATATCAATACTAAATAAAGAAAGGGATTACCAGCTGGAGCTGAGTTTTTCTATAAATATGGCAGAGATTAAAGAATCTTTTTCCTTGTCTTAGATATGTAGCCTGCTGTATACAGGAATGTCTTTCCATATTACGTCTTTACATGTTAGTGATCAGACTCTGGCCCTGAATCCTGTGTTATTAAACTTTAGGGTATAAGATGAGGTCTCCAACTCTTACATAAATAAAAGGAAATATTTTTGACTGAGTATTCAAATGGTGTTGGATGTTGAGGGGGCTTGAGTTCAGGCACAGTGATGTCATATGACCATTAAAAAAAACCCCAAAACTGAATAAATACCCAATCGTGCAATAATTTTGCAGGATTGTTAATGTACTGAAAATGTTCAGAAGCACCCATTGGATGGGCAATATTTTAGGCAGCTGTGATAACATCAAGTGATGATTTGGAGAGTTCTGTTTTGGGGGTTGGTGGTGGTATTCTGCGGGTTAAGTGTCTGTGTATGAGCTTACCAGCATGAGGTCATTTGCAGTCCAACAGAAGATTGTATGCATGGCTTGGAAGGTAGAGGTAGAGATAAAAATAGGTTGGATTAAAACCCAAGAAGAGAAGGTACCATTTTTTTGCTGTGATATTAACTTGCAAGGAAACATTTTGCCGTAAGTTGTAGTGTGTACACTCGCACGTGTAGTCTCAAGACTGGAACACAAGCTGTGCCTATCACTGGAGAGATCTAGTTAGCAATGCATGTCAGAGAAAATTAGGCATAATTTATTTACACCTCTTAGAATTGCAGCAATAAGGCTGCAATACATGTGCCTGGAGACAAAAGGTTTTGTCCTAGTTCCTACCCTGTCCAAGGATGCTATATCACAGTGATAAAACGCCATTGTGATGGACTACAAAGGAAAAAGCAAATTAAAGCATAGTTTCTAATTAAAGTTTGAAATAATTGTGCAATTCAAGTAGAAATAACTGACAGACTTGTCAATTAAAGCATGAGCACCATGTCTTGCAGCACAAAGCTGTTTTCCTGTCTCTGAGCATTGGGGTGGATGAAGGATGAGTTCGGGATTGACTTGATCAAGCCTGGAGAAAGATGGCTAAAAACCAAGTTCCATTTGCATTTCTTAAGTCAGGATTTAGTTGTGCTTTCTGTCAATGTTTTTCTTCAGTTGGTCTTTCAGGAGAGGAGGCAGTCCAAGAGAAATCAGGGAGTCTCAGATTTAGTGTCATATCTTGCAACAGCTATTCTTTGGCAGGGCTCTGTTCTGGCAGTAAAGCAGAAGATGAGCAATGCTTCTTCAAGCTGATACAACATCAGGAGAGTCTTTACACATAAAGACATTGCAAAGTGGCGTAAAGAAGAAAGCTAGAGTTTCAGGCTGGGTGATACTGGGCATTTCTTGAGCTGGTATTTCTTGACACAGTTCTGTAAGACACCAGAAAAAAGCACTTGTGTTGTGTGGTCAAATTACTGGAAATATGAAAAAATACCATATGTGATAGTTTCCTGGCTAGTCTTGGTTTGCCTCAGAAATGCTTTGCTGATGTTGTGATTCCATTGAGCCTTAATATAACAAAACACATTCTGTTTTCAGCACTTCTGATGGTGACTCTCCTCTCAAATCTCAAACTCTTTGTTGCCTGGTCTGGTGAAGCAGTTACGGCACAGTGCCAGGACATTTCCTCCCTCACTAAACTGAAGGCTGTATTGACAGCGATGACTAGCAGAGTTGGCAAAGCAGAGGGGGCATGTCTTGCTCACAGGGAGTTGGTTTTCTTGTTCTTGGATTTCATGGTTCTGGATGGAAAAATTACAATGACTGTTTGATACTTTTGTTCCCTGTGGTGAATGAAACCAAGAAGTGCAATGTGAGAATGCAAAAGTCAATATATGCAAGTACTTTGAAAAATCCCAAATAAATGCAGGCCTAAATTTAACATTCAATGGTTTGCCTTAGGATGTTTTCTCTTGTTCATACTTATCTCTTCCTAACATATCACAAAGTTCACCTGGAGAACGGAATTCAAAATGTACTGAAACGTTTATCTTTTTTTATTTTGTTTTTATTTTTTTCCTTTTTCTTTTTTCTGAGGCCAATAGGCGCTTGATTTAGAACGGGATAAGTATTCTATGTACTTTCAAACTTTCTCTTATGTTAAAGATAACATGCTATCTAAATTTTGCTCCAAAGTGAAGTTTAAAATTAAGAAACAGATGAGATGGGAGAGTGAAAAAATGCCCCTGTGTGAAGTTAGAACTTCTCTGAACAACATGGCCCAAGCATCAAATGCTCAAATGCATCTTGTTTCTCAAGGTAGGATGTACCAAAACTATCTGTAGGATAGAAGTGTTCAGTCCTTGTAGGAACTGTCCTGAACCCAAACTTATGATTACTGTGGCACTGCTGGTCCCTTATTCCAGTATCTGTGACCTCTGCAGAATACTGCTCTGCTCTTTCCATTTATGACTAAGATAGTTAAAGAGAGAAAGAAGGCAAGCAGGAGTATGCTGCCTTTCCAGATAGATAGGAAGCAGAGAAGCAGATTAAGCAATTTGTTTGGGAATAGTCAGGAAATTTGCTGGCAAATCAGGAAACCTATTAGGCACACACTAATCTTCAGCAAGTCCTCAACCTGAAAAGCACATCCCTCTTTTTCAAGCACATCATTATTTAATTGTGACTATTTAGAAACCTAAATTTAATCCTCCTTGTCTGGAAAGGCATCCTGGGTTATCTGGAAATCTAAATTATGATTCATTCTAAAAAATAGTTAAATGTCAGTGTTTGCTCATAGAGGATTATCTGGTAGAGACGGCATTGGATGTGCTAGGTACAAATGTACAAGTCAAGCAGTTACACTACACTGTGCCCATCGAGTGTTTCTGCTAGGGAACACAGGCTCAAGGGAAGCACAAACACGAATATGAATTTATCTTTCAGTTTGGGGCTCTGGAATGTTTCTGTTTTAACAGTGTTCTAATAAAATCAAAACATTGAATCTTTCCCAGCAAAGCTATAAACAGAAAGTAGGCACCCTCCTTCTTATACAGACAGATAAACTGCAAAAGGACATTGTTCACAAAATGGAAAAAATCCAATTAAAAATGCTGACATTTTACATGTATTTCAGAGCTGCTGCACTGCTGTAATAAGCAGCTGTTCCTTCTCCCTCATTTTCCCATGTAATTGATTTATTCTCATGACTGAGAATGGCATGATGCAGCAAGAACAAGACAAATGGCCTTTCTACACAGTGCCTCTGATGGGTGAGCTGATGGGGATCTTAAAATCTAGGTGGCCTCAGCATTTTGGGAGCTGTGCAAACTGTGCAAACAGAATCCACTAGGAAGATAGCTATGTCGAAATATACTTCTGCTCCTGTTATAATCCACATCATGTTTATTTGGGTACGGAACTTGCTCTACAGATGACAAAAAACTGAGCGGAGTCACCTCACCAGAGGGTTGTGATGCCATTTGGAGTGATCTCAACAGGCTGGAGAATTGGCAGGCAGGAGCTTCATGATGTTCATCAAAAGGAAGTATGAAGTCTTGGCCTGGGGAAGAATAACCCCAAACACAGGACAGGTTGGAGGCTGACCTGCTGGGAAGCAGCTTTGTGGAAAAGGCCTTGGGGCTCCTGGTGGACACAAAGCTGATCATAAGCCAGCAGTATGGTCTTGTGGCAAACACGTCCTGGGCTGCGTTAGTCAAAGAATTGCCAGCAGGTTGAGGAGGGGACCTTTCGGCTCTGCTCAGCTCTTTTGCTGTGTCAGAACAGCATCAGGATTTTGCGCACCACGGGTGAACAGAACCTAAGGTGCTCTGTCCAGTTCCAGGCTCCCCAGTATAAGACATGGACATACTGGATGGATCCCAGTGATGAAGGGATTGGTGCATTTTACATTAAAAGAGAGACTGAGAGAAAAGGAGCTGTTTATCAGACTGGGGAAGAGATGGAAGTATAGAAGATGGAGGTAGACTCAGTGCTATATTGTGAAAGGACAAAAGGCAGTGGGCACAAGCTGAAATACAGGAATACTTAGAAAAGACTTTTTGTTGTGAAGGTGACTGGTACTGGAACAGGTTGCCTAGCCAAGCTGTGGAGTTGCCGTTCTTTGAGACATTAATAACCTGGCTGGACATAGTCTTGAGCGCCACACTTTAGCTGGCTATCTTCTGAGTAGGAGGTTAGACTAAATGATTCCTTCCAACCTCAACAACTCTCCAAATCTGTGACTTACACCCTCATCTTTAGATCACACAAAATCATTTTCTTAATGATATTTGTATGTATAGTACTACTAAATATAGGAGCATCAGCCACAGCTAATGGCTCCCAAGGAACTGTCAATACAGGTAGACAAGAATTAGGACCATGAAAGAGAAGGTCAAAGAAACGAAGTGACTTGCTGAAGGCAAACTGCAAGCCTCCTTCCTCATTCCTTGCACAGTGCTCTATTCACAAGTCCTTTTTTTTCTTTTCCTTCCCCCAAAATACTCTGGATTTTGTTTCAAAGTCTGCCAGGGCAATGAATGAGATCTGAATGCACAGATCTCGCCTGTTATAAATATACTAATTTGGATTATATTTCTGAACCGAGCTTGCCCTCTGTTCAGCACTTTGGGGAAACAGAGGTACATTCATTCTGTGAGAACCTCTTCAAAGATCTATTCACAGCCACTCATGGGAAGTGCTACATCTCTGGGCATGTGTGAGAGAAAAAGCACTTTAATTGAACGCAGGAGTGTCTAACTGACTGCCAGATTGTGACTGGCCTCCTCACAAGCCCAAAGTTGCACATATTCTGCCAGGAGCAAGAAACCACTGCCACCTCATCCTCTTTTGCTCTATGACCAGGCACCGCAGAATGAAGACAAATCCTTGCCTGCTCTGTTAGAGTAGCCATTTGATAGCTGAAAACAAGACTCTATGCAATATAAAGCATTAATTTAGATAAAGGACATCCTAAACATGGCTTCTGTATATGTACAGAGCTGTAAGCTGTACTCAAATAGAGTTGAATGGTTTTAGATTTGTGTAGGAAAGTTTCTGGAGTGCTGGGAATAAAGACTAGTCTGGGATACAAAACTACTGTGAAAGGGAAGGGAGAGTTTCATTGGTTTATGTAGCATTCTTTTGACTATTTATCTCTATAGGTACCAGCATACCTCCTCTCTTGTTTGAACTGGGCATTTCTGCTCAAGAGCAAATTTTGGCTTTAGCTTCCCTACAGTGCTGTGTGATGTTATTCCACTGTATAATACGTATGCATGACTCTTGCTCCACAGATGTGGAAGAAATCACAAGTCATGTATTGTGACTGTGGACTGCAATTTCACTCAGTACTTTTTCTTGCTTGCTGTATAACATGCTTTATTTTCTGTCTTTCCATTATGAAAAGCTAATCTACTCATGCTTTCCTAGAAAAACCCCTGATGGATCATAGCTAATAACACAAAACATCCATAAAGAAGAAGAAACAAGATGGGTACCCAGAGATGCACTTATGCTGTTCATTAAGAATACACAGATCTGCTTCAGGAGATTTGATAAACATTGATTTTGCTTGTAGAGAGCAAAAGATAAAAAAGCAGCCCCCCCCCCCCCCTTTTTTCTGCAAAATGAAAGGAACTGATGTAATTGTTCT
>WYDI02023222.1:0-21228 GCA_009867235.2 Psittacus erithacus
TGTCCCTGCCCATGGCAGGGGGGTTGGAACTTGATGATCTTAAGGTCCTTTCCAACCCTAACTATTCTATGATTCTAAAAAGGTTGAATGGACTGAAGGTTTTTTCTCATTTAGAGATTTTTCCAACCTATCTTATTTCAGAGAATATGCTTAGAAGGGATGCAGAAGTAAAGCTGAGGTTTATTCAAGAACAAATGGGAACAGCAGTGGTCAACAGCAGAAAATGGCAAGAAAATTTGCCAGTCATTGCACCAGCATCCTTAAGTGCAGTACAAAATCTGGCAGTGGTAACCTGACTTTGCAGATCACTCATGTGACCAAGGACCCTATTTTGTACAGACGGTAAGATGAATATAACTTTTTCTCTTGGAGGCAAAACTTATTTGCCTTTTAAAGGTAGATAATGACCTACCAATATACTGCTGTATTTGAAGAGTATTTTAAAGTACAAACTACTGTAGAGTGCAGATGCTTGTGAGCAGCGACAAAAGCATGCTATTCTCAAACTCTAAACATTGTCTTCTAGTAATTAAAGAGGTATGAATCTAAGGTGTTGGGTTTGACCTTTAAAGTCCTAAGCAACCTGGATATCTAGCCAAGAGAGTAGGGTTTCTGTGCACTTCCCCCCTCTTCCTCATCTCCTTTTGTTTTTATAGTGGTGATTAGGGGAGTTGTCAGTCCCCCACCAACATTCTGTCATTTGGTCAGAGAGGACCTGGTCCTATTAAACTCTCATTCAAACATCCTTATTTCTCCTGGTGGGTACCTGGGGGGAAACTAAGAGGATATCCAGGAAGAGCTGCATTATGAAATTACCACCCAGTTTTGTAGTAGGCTACTATGCAGAGGAGCAATTTTAAAACAATAGTGGGATTTTTACAGTCACAGAAGCCCAGAACACAGGATGAGACCCCAACCAGCTGCATATAATCAAAGATGGGTTTCTTGGCCGGCCCCTCACTTCCATGGAACATCATGGCTGCCAATGGTGTTCTGGAGAAAGGAACTGCACACCAAAGAAATATATCATCTACTCCACAGCATTAAAATAAAGTCTGAAATTCACATAAAAATTCAAGATAACTAGGTTAATGCAGGATGTCTGCAGCCGAATTTCAGCAGCACAGCAGTCTCTGAAACTATTTTAAGCACTAGCAACTACTTACTTAAGTAGAATCAGCAAGAGGCCACATTCTCTATTATTTGGGAATAACAAAGCTGGAACACCTCTAACAGGCTACCTAGGGATTACTTCAGCTAAATGCAGCTTTGTTATAAAAAAAGGAAAGGATTTTTTTCAGCCTGACAGCACCATAAAGCCTCTTGCTCATACTGAATGACACACGAACAGAGACTGGTATTTATAATTCTCTGCTGGCTAAAGACTCATTCTTGCTCCCATTGAACTAAATGAGGCAAAACTGCCATTGATTTCAATCACATTGTCAGTAGCTCTTAAAGATACTAACCATCAGCACTTATTAATATGAAATTATCAGCGGAAAACATATTGACTAGTTGATCTAAATACTTTATCTTCATTCATCAGAACACTTAGGCCAAATGAACAAAGACAGAAAACTGAACCCAGACCAAAGGTCAGGCTGAATGTACAAATTGCAATGACTACCGATACACATTGCCAGCAGCAGCATGATGTGTATTACATCCAATCAAACCGATGGGCATGATATTAAATGGGAAACACAAAAGCACATCCCCCCTTGGTTTCCAAGAAGTTCAAATTCTGCCTCAATCAGAAACATATTCCACCTCTTAATATAAAAACACGAAAAACACATTAAAATAATGTCATAGAACAGGCTACTTCTTTGCTGAAGGCCTTTAAAAATCAAAGCCAAAATCAACTTGCGACTATAAATGCTACAACTCTTGTAAAAAGCTCTTATATTCCATTAGTATTATTTTTAACTTCAGAGAAATAATTAATGTACTATAAAGGAGGAGAAGAGTGGTAAAAATTCTGAATTTAATTATATGAATGGTATTCTAGATACACTTAATTGCATAGCAGTAACACAACCACTTTCATTACTCTTTATAGCTTCAGATGCCCATTAGCACAATTCCCAAGGTTCCTTATGAATAATTAGATTAGGAAAGGGGGACTCTCTGATGAAACACAATAGGATGTGATGCTTATGAAACAGCACATCTTGAATCCAGATGCTGACATGACAACATCATGAAGACCTAATTTGCACATCCAAATTAATACCATCATGATGATAATATAAAAGAAAAATATGCATATAAAATGAGCTACAGAAAATAATGTCAAAAAGAATTGAGGTACTTATATTAAAAAATACATCTTTTTGACATTTTAACCCAGTTGGAAAGGTGTAAATAGACGCAATGTCATATTCATGAGCTACTTAAGCAGACTTACTAGAATTCAATCCACTATTTGGTAACACATGGGCAAGCTGTTCAATAAATAGTTACACCCTTCAAACATGTGCAGCACTCACATAAACAGGTGAATAAATTGTATTACATTTTATTAAACATCTGTTTCCATTTGAGACACTGAATGTTTTTGTATTGTTTGGTGCTTCTTATGTATAAACCATCAGGAAAATTGGCAGTGATCTGTTTTTTGAAGGATCTCTACATGGGGTAAAAAAGACACAAACAAATGGGGTTTAAAAAATATTTTAGAGAGTTAAGATATTTTTGCAGCTGTCATGAGCTGTCTGCACAGCTACATGTCTGAATAGTTAAGAAATGTCTCCCTCAAATCTACATAAGAGAGAATAATGTGATTTCCTTAAAAAGGGAAATAGTTTTCTTCCACTTCTGTTCTCCTTCACGTAGACACTTTAAAAGGCAGACTCCACCATTTGCTACTCAGACACAAATACCAAAGAAGCTTGCTCCTTTCTCTACATTTTACAGCATGTAATGAACATGGATCCTGTTTGCCCTATGCATTTGAGAATGTGTTCTGCCAAGGTACAGCGTATTAGTCTAAATGGTTTTCAACTTTTAACAAAAATCTAAATTCACATCTCCACACACATTGAACTGGTGGGATCCCTTTAGAATACAGAAACTTTATATGTAAACTCAGAATAAATTATAATACTTCTGGAAAGGATATGGTAGAGACAGTAGAAGGATAAAAGTGAATAGATGGGATGCAAGCAAGAGGCGTAATACTGGAGGCACAACAATAAAGACATGACAAAAGCCACAATTGTGCAAATGTAATAATTTGAAATTTTCTTATAATACAAGGACAAGGAAAACCTCATTAAATGAAAAAAAAATCTGTACTTGAAGCTAATAATGTTCTACACTAAGTATTTAAGAATCTACTATAAAATATCGCTGAGACAAGGAGACCAATAGGATTTAAGCAAGATGCACACAATTATGCACTTATTCACAGCTAGCAGTAATTATGACAAAACTTACTAACTGGGACAGAAAGATATATTAAAAAACAAAACAAAAATTCCATCTCCTCACAACACTCACCTCAGCATTACAGAAAACATTTTTCTGGACATATGATACACAGTTAGAGGTAAATGGGGTGCTAACAGGGGAAAACCAGCAAACCTTTCCACTTTGCATTTGGGAGTTATGACGAAGCATGTATTATTTTTGTACATAATATTACACTTACGACATGAACAACAAGAATTAAGGGTGCTTCATTATTCATTCTAATAAAACACTTCATTTTGAAAGAAGTTTGAAGTGCCAGCTTCTTCATTACCACATCCCAACAGCCTGCTTACTGAGATTGATCCAACACTGTTTAAATCACTAGGAGCTCCTTCCAGGAACTTCAAGGGAAGCATTATCAGGACCAAAGTCTAGAGCAGAATACGTTAACAAAACAAAAAATCAAATAACCAGCAAGAGACACAGGCAACATGCAGTGAGGAAACATATGTGAGGCACAAGTGAAAGCTTTTATTGGCATATGAAAGCATTTTCATGAGCTTTTGCCACTGTAACCCTCATGCTTCCTGTACTTATCTGCCTTTTTTTTTTGTCACCTCTTGCTGTGCACTGTCTAAGCTATAAGATTCTGGTGGCATGTTCATTTTAATCACCTGTAAGGCATCATACATTCTTGTGGCGCTGAAATGAATAAATAGCAAAAGGCCTTTTATTTTGAGCAGACAGAACAAACTGTTCTCGGCCATGACATATGTTGCACTCACCCAAACAAATGACAGCCTCAATTCATTTATAGTCCTTCACTTCGAAGGCCAGATATTAATACATATATACATATATATATGTATTTTAAAATCTCCTATGCATCAACCTAAAGCAAATAGTCAACAGTCCCCCATTGCATAAATGCACAAAACACCATGCCTAAAACCAGAGCTGTCACGCTAGTTTATCCTCCTCAGCATGACTGCCTTGCAGCCTGTGCTTTACAGGAGCACTGACACCCATTCCTGGACTTACAGGGTGCAAACGGATGACATTTTAGTTCCGTTATTCCCTCACCTGCTTTCCAGCAGTTCTTCAATATGTGCACAAAGGTTGGAAGTTCTGACCCAAAACATGCTACTCCTGAAACACCGTCAGATGATTTAGAGTGGCTTTGGCAGACAATGGTTTCTGAAGTTACATCAGCCTAGGTGTGGGCAATAATTTATACACTAGTGAGAGCTAACTTAAGTCCATGTATTTCACACGGGTTTTATTGCTAACTTTTCCCATAGAACAGTCTTACTTAAAATGCATTATGTAATACTAGAACTCATTAAAATCAGCAGGAGAAACATGCAATCTATTGAAAAACATAAAGAACATACAGAAGAACTTAGGACATCATCTCAAAATAAAGCAGTGTCATCCCTGGCATGAGCAAATTTAGGCAGGAACTTTCTGTGAAATATTTTACTATTACTTAATTAGATGTCAAATTTAATGTATACCAAATACTTTTGTTGCAATATGTAACAAAGAGAAAACAGCTCTGGAGCAGGCCTTAAGCTTTTCAGTACTTTCAGACTAAGCCAGAGGACTGATGATAGACAATCACTACTGCTCTAGCATATGCTGTTGTTTAGCAGAGCTGGGATATCACATAGCAGGGATGTAACACGTATACTCTTAATGTAGTAGTTCTAAAAATAAACCTTTTAAAGATATTGAAAGACATTAAGAGGACATAAGAAGGACAATGGAAAGTCAGTTTTACTGCTACCTCTGTTCCCAGCTGTATTCTCTCCTTGCATCAGTCTAGGAACTCTGCATAAGAACATTTATGCAGGAGGGGTTTAATATAAAAGAAAAAAATGTAGCGATAAGATTTTCAATAAAGCTCAGCATTCATTTCTCCTCACTAGTCTCTTTATTACCCTCATTAATATTGCTCTTCTGTCTACAGACCTGTGCCTTCAAGTGCTTCCTCATCTTTAATTTCTCTCACCTGAATAGGCCCATGGGACTTATCGTAAGGGTAATATTAAGTATGTTCATATGACTCTCCAGGATTTTTATGCATCTAGTCTCTGACTTGCAGAGATCATAACTGAAGCCTTAACAGTCCTTCTCTGGGAATCATCTAAATGCATACCAACAGAGCCGCAAATTTGCCTGGACTGATGATAACACTTCAGTCTATTTAAGTGCATTCACAGTTCTCGGTAGCTGTTGTTGTTATTAAAAGAAACTCTTGGGAATCTACAGTTAAATTTTCACTGAAGCCCCAGTATCTTCACAGCCACCTAGATTTCACAGTTGCCTAAATACCATGCACATTGAAGAGTCTCTTAAAGACTGCATCTTTAGGTTGTCACAATATCCCAGATTGAAATAAAAATGAATGAATGTGAAGTGAAAAACCAATACAAACAAACCATGAACTAGTAGCAGTGAGGAAAGATAATTATTGTTTCCCATCTGTTTAAAGCAAAAGAAAAACAAGTGCACAAGAAAAGCCATTTCACAAGTCTTGGCTAGATCTGGAATTTGAGGGGAAAAAAAAAAAAAGTGTCAGTTGATGAATTACAAGCTTAATTACATCTGGGATAAGACATTTGAAAACCCAAAGGAAAAATGATTTGCTGAATGTCAGTATGCTCAGATGCCCACCAGCGAGCAGTCCCTCCTCTATTCCAGGGTTTCAGTGAAGACAACATACATGTCAACCACAGTAGAAGAAACACAAACTAATGAAACTGTGTGTAAGCTGTAATTACACTGTCTCAGTGAATGGCACTTGGGGTATTGTGAACAGATTGTACTTGTTACTTCACACAGGGCTTAATGAAGCATTCCCTGTTCTACAAACTTCACCTCTTGATTTAATTAACCTTCATACCTACAAATGCACTACCTACCAATCATAATTGTTGGAAAAACCTTAAATATACTACAGTGCTTTCAAGCTACATTGTAAGAGTAGCAGAGGTTCAGTTTGGCAGCTCAGAAGTTAACTGCAAGCAAATTATTAGGTTCTCAGATGATAAAAACTCATATGGTGAATTTGGCCCTAAAACAGCTCTCCCACACACAGGACTTAGTCCCTTAAAATGAAATTGCAACAAATCAGAATCGATTAATTACAACAATAAAAATTGAGATTTCACTAGAAGAGAAATAAACATTAAAATAACTAGTAGGCTATGGAAGACTTTTCGATATTAAATATATTGTTTTGAGGAACAAAACAGATGGCTAACAGGTTTGCAGGCACAACTTTACACAATACAAATATATAAATACAGAAAACTCTCTATCACTGGCATCAATTCTTAAAAAAGGAAAGGACTGCATCATTATTGTCTTAAATGTAAAAACAATCATCTCATAGACCATAGCTGGTAAGCTTTCATGAGTTCAGGACTGAGTAAGCTGCTCACACCTCCCCCTCAGGCCTCCCATTAGCCAGCATCTTCTTTTCCAGTGCCACTGGGCTACACTTTCCACTCTTGCACTTTTGATCAGCTTTAGAGCTTGAACTACATGAATTTGCTGCTCTAGTCATCTACAGCAAAACACTGGGGCACTGCAAACAAATCGTGTTTGCCTGATGACTTCAAAGGTTGAAACATGCACCAAAACCCCACTCATTTCATGCTTCCTCCTGTATAAAATCCTCATTTTGTACTCAAAATATGCTCAGATTCTAGCAGTCAAGGACAGATACCTAAAAATGCAAAGGGAGGCTCTGCCTACTCTCCTTTTCTGGTGGGAACAAACTGAAGAGGCAGGTGAACGGCAAAGCCTCATTTCACAGTTTCCTTGCAATGAAAGGCAGCAAAACCTGCTGCCTCTGTAAGCACTAAAATTCAGTATATGTGTGAACAACAAAGCAAGACTGACGCCCTTTCTCTGCTCCCCTTCCCCCACGATTAAAGCCTTCATAAAATTCTTCATATTTTAATTCATAAAAAAATCAAGTTGCAAATACTTAATGCACAAATTAGAAAAAGAGTCAGCACTGATTTACAGAGTACAGGCTGCACTGGAGAAATATCAGTAAATTCCTCACAACAGCAAAGAACAACTGAAAGCTGCAGAGAGAATTTATATGAGTCTCCAAAGTCATTTTAATAGTATCTCTCATAAAAATTAATCTGCAGAAGTCAGCAAGCATGACACAGAGAAGGAGAATCAGTGGACAGGATAAAAGTTGGCTGAGGAATGAAAGGGAAAGTTTGCCAGCCCCAGAAAACAAGGACTCTTGTTTGCACTTTAAAATTGAATCATCTGGTTTTTCACCCAGTGCTAAAGACTTACAAGCAAAAAGAAGTAGAAAGACCTCCACAGAAGCCCGTGAAGCAATGTGGGCTGTTACTTTAAAAGGAACAAAAGCAAAACCACATACAACAAAGCAGAAAAGAACTGAACAAAAAGAAACGTTTATGGTTACATTCTGCCACTCCAAGAGAAAGATTTCAAGAAGGGGGCAGAAATCTGTGTAATAGAGGCCATAAAGCAGGATTTTAAATTAACTGAGAATTCAGTCAACCTTGACAACTTAAACAGAAGGTACCAAATCTGTCCTTTCCCTTCAGAGGAGCTATGCTATTCAGTTCGCATGAGAACCTCCACCAATGTCAATGTCATTTTGGTATAAAGGATAATAATAATTATATTTATGATATACCCCTCCAAGGCAGCATGTAAGATCACTCAAGCAACTTAAAATGTGATAATACATGAAAAATTCAATACATTTTAAACCTGTACTTACTATTTTTCACCCCAGCAGAAAATCTGCAGCCACTATAAAGCAATAAAGTGTTTTGCCTTCTGCCATTTTATTGATTCAACCAAAAGAACAAGCATTTTGCTCACTGATGTAACAAGAGGCATAGCTGAGCACACTTGCTTACCTCCCCACGCTGCTGCTAATTACTCAAGGGCCAGCATTCACCTTTGTTATTTCCTCCCTGATGCTCAGCTCTTGGGTCCTGGCTGCCTGGTAGCAATTTGGACTCCAAGAAACTGATAGGAAAGAAATACTATGATGACGCAAAGTGCCATACTCCAGTGAGGCCAGAGACACAGAGCAGGATGAATGTCAGTGCAATTGGTGCTGAAAGGCTGGAGGAGCATTTGGTACAGGTTACACTTAGAGCCTGCTGTGGTGAAATCACAGATACTACCAGCAGATTGTCTATCGCAACCCCAGGCGGTGGCTCAGTTGACGGCAAGGATGTCAAAGGTCCCAATGCAGTTTTGCCTCTCACCTGGTAGAAACTGGAACAAGCGCCTTCAAACTCCCCTGGGCTAAGCCTGAAATCAGAGGCTCCAGTTCCCAAGTTGCCTCAACATGGGTAGTCCACAGAAAAGGGGCCCCTCTCCTCCTCACATTTTCCCCCCCTTCTTCTAAGCATTACTGAACAAGCCAGACACTCATAAGGCAGCTCCACACAGAGCTCTGTACAAACTCAGGGAATTCACTAAGAATCTGAACACATCTACAGCTCAGGACCATCCACAGACTCATAGGTTGAGTCCACCTCAACGAGAATTAAGTCAGAATTGGGTGGCTTTTAAGCCGAGGCACTTCTGACTTGCATACTTATGTACTCAGGGATCTGGTGCTTCAAAACAGAAGCAGCACCAATTTTTTTTAGAAACCTCTACAGGCCATGTGGTAACTTGAGAACACGCATTCCTATTCTCCAAGATGCAGACAATTAATAGACCCATTAACTGTGTCTGCACCAAGAAGGACTGAAAAGCGATACATTATCCAAGTCTTTGCAATCCTGGAAGCCACAGGGCAGAAACTGATCTTCTGGGGATGTCTCCTTGCACTCTCTACTTCTCCTTGAAGAACTTGCCCACAAACTCTCCTTGCCATACTTTACACTGCGTGAAGGTGGCTGCTAACTGCAAAGGCAAGGCTGCTGCCACCTTCACCAGAGACTCTTCACCAAACGCTCACAACTCCTGAAGGGCAGTACAAGCAGCCAGGCTGCCATGGCAGGAATCTGGCTGAGCCGCAGTTTGCCACAGCATCCTTCACTGCTGCAGCCTATACACTACCTATCACAACCATAAATAGTCCTGGAAGACCTAAAAAAAAAAAAATCAAGGAAATGATCAAAACATGGTGATAAGCATTCCTGTTCAAACTGCTATTTTCAATATTGAGAAAGTAGCTATAGCTTTTACAGACATCAACATGAAGATGTGGATTCCTCAGTGACCACTTCCTTAAGAGTCTGAAGTTCATGTCTTGTCTGGAGTGGTGAAAGAGTAACACATAGGGTATTATCAAGGATTTATAAGAATTTTGAACTGGACAGGCAGAGAATTAAGCTCATGGCAATTTTAACATCCTCAGATTCTGGTAACTGCAAATGAAGGAAATCTCTGGAGCTATCCTGAGCAGCACACTGGGCTTGTTCATTTAAAGGCAGGGTAGGTGTTAACAACGAGGACAGCAGCCTCTCTTCTTACAAAACAAAACTCTAAATGAGCAACATGCCAGAGTTCAGGTACCACGAAAAACACCACGGTCTTTTGGGCTCATGATCAGTCTCCTTGTTAAAGTCCAAAGCTGTAAACTAACATATGGCCCCAGTTCTCTTGTGTTTGCTATTGTGTATTGTGACAAAACATAAAGGTAAAACAGCTGATATGCGGTGCTGCAGTAAGGGCTGTTCACAGCCCTAACTAAAAAGACTTTTTCCAGCCTTACTGGTAGCATTACAGGCCTTGTTCAATAATTCAGCCTAGATTCCCCCTTCTTGCTGTTGTTGACAACAATCACAGGTAATAGAAACAAAAGGTTTTCGTTCTTCCTGAGACCCTGAAAAATTAGGGATTGGTGAACCAATGAATCCTCCATTTGCTTGTATACCATAAATATAAACCTTGGTCTAGAAAAGCCAAATCTGTATAATATGCATTGCTTCACAGTGCAACTGATGGGAGACACTTTTACTCTGGTCTGTAATTTGACAATACAGTGCAGAGCAGAATAAAGCCATAGACTTGGAAAAGCTATTTATAGTGCACATGCCCCAAGGAGATACAGCTAATAACTAATTCATTTCACACCACATATCTGAATGCAATATGAAAACTTCCCAGTTTGCTATCAGCACAGGAGGAAAGACCCCACGGTGTCTTTCTTTAAAATAATTAAGGATTCTTTACCAAAACATTTTACTCAAACTAAGCCTCCACAGAAGCCTTTTCTTTCCCTGCCTTATATCTGTTTCTTTAACACATCTGTGCCTATTAAAGTTTTGATAAAAGCTTTTTACAACACAGCAGTTTCCCAAGCTATTAAAAATGATGCTCATTTTCTGAGATAACACATTTGTTTATCAAATAGCTTCCTACAACCTGGATTAAAATCCAATGTATTATTGGTTGTATCAACAGGAACAATGGAACAAATGGAACAATCTACTAAAAAATACAGTGAGTAATGCAACTGTAATACCTGCATATAAGGAGGTTTTGTGTTGGCTTAGTTGCTGGCTGTAGGGAGACCAGATCAGCTAAGTGTTATTCCATAACTAGATAGCTGAATATTTTATTACAAATGATTAAGAATTAAACAACAGATAAAGAAAGATAAGGATTTGTAGTACATCGTAGAGACACTGATGACCGCATTGAGCTTCCCTTTTGCTGCAACTACAGCAAGAAACAAAGCAGCAAGCAGACACAATGCTCAGTGCAATGATAGCTGCCTAATTTCTCCACACCCATGATTTTTTGTTTCTTTTTCTCTTCTTCCACATGCTGACGCCAGGTGTTATAACAGCTTGACTTCAATGAGAATGTCCTAAGAACAGTGTGGTTTCAGCCAACGCTGGTGCCAAAGCTGTATCAGAAATAAACCAGTAGGAGATGCTGCAAGGAGCCCCAGCTGGCGCTCTGCAGGAGCTGCTATTGCCATGGGACTGTGCTAACCCTAACAGAAAAATAAGGGCCCTTGTGAACAAAAAGAAGGAAAAAACCAAACCCAAACCCACAAAGCCCCACCAACCCCACAGACTACCCTATGGCTCAAAGACTTAGCAAACTCTTTAACCCACTCTTTACCCTGAGCCTTCTGTTACTTTTTTGTAATTAAAACACAGGTTTTTGTTAACAGGTTTTATGCTTAAATTGTAATTAATTGCTGCATGGAACAATGTGAATTAACTCCACGAATCTGTAACACAGCGCCCCTAGGGCCCCTAGTTTTTCCTGAGCAGCATGACAACATCCTGATTTTACTTTCATCACAGCAGAAGCGGCATGATAAAATTATTTAAAACACATGTTCAACATAAATCGTAACTAGATATTGTGAGCTTACATAGTCGCCTATTTACGTAGTAGGTTCACTGAAAATGCTAGGAAACAACAGGGCAGAATATGCACATACACACATCCCTAATGACTTAAACAAAACTGCCTTCCCTACACGGAATGCTTGTTTTCAAAATGACCGAAGTTTAATGGGTAAAACCTGGATAAACATACTCTAAATCCCTAATTAAATTTAACAGAAAGAATGCAGACCTCCCTTCAATAACTCTTAAGGCCTTTTAGGGCTTAGGGTTTGTTATCCCCTTTAGCAGAGTATTTCAATAGCATTAGGAAGTACTGCTCAGTGACACCTGAACAGCCATTTCCAGAATCAGACCTTTTTTAGCCTGTAAAAGAATACACTACTTTCTGTGTTATTGTTATTATTTAGGAAATGGAGGGGAGATGATCTGAGGTTTGCTCATTTTTAGCTTGGGGGAGGGCTTCTGGGGATTTTTTTTGTTCTTTTTTCACTTTTGCTGTTTGATCATTTCACTGTATTTACTGTACGACAGGTTTATTGACTATGTGCTTTAGTATCATTGTATTCATCAGGAAAGAAATATGTCCCCATTGCAGAACAAGCAAGAAACAATATAGTAACTACTAAGACTACTATAGAAAGCTATATAAATTATACTAGCAAAAAGCAGGTAATAAAAATTGCAACGTTTATTTACAAGAGGACTTAAGAATAATTACTGAATAAAACAGCATCAGCTGCTTCCTTTCTCAGCTTTTAGTCTGAACTACAGTATGTCCAGACTATGTGCTACACAAGAAAGTGCAAAGACTCTACACGACTTATGGAGATGGGTATCAGCTTAGCTGATTTCTAAATGCATTAAGGTAAGGGTACAACATTAGCTATTGAATGCGATTGCCAGTTTGCAGTTTTTGCTCACATGGTATTTAGCACATTGAATAGCACATGTGCTACCTAGTCATTATATTAACTCTTTAATTGTGACTCTTCCAATCAACTCAAGTGGCAGATACTTTTTTTAAGCTAATATTTGAACTAATCCTTTTCATACTGAAATAAAGTAACTAATACTATATTAGCTAGAAGCTTCTCTATGTTTTCTTCAAAGGTCAGAATTACCTACATTCCCAAGGGAATTCCACATATTTCACTTTTAACTTCAAGAAAGGAGCAGTGCAGAAGTGCGTAAGTTGATGGAAATGTAAGTTCAGTATAAAACTTGAACATTTCGAAATCAAACCCCACAGCACTGTATCATCAAAGACATGTGACAGCACATCAGGTTTTTGGAATCTTTGATTAGGCAGGATGAGTTAGCTCCACCTCCATAATGCAGAAAAGTGAAAGTACTTTTTGGAAGAGCAAGAAGAGAAGGCTAAGGGGTGATTTCCTCCTGTAGTGCATTTATAACCACTTCCCTGCAAGAGAACATGGTTACCAATCATCTTGTCTCCCTGTGATGGGCCAATACAGGATCCTGATGTGCCAGTACATCAATTTGTCAGAAGCAGCTAGAGCAGCATTAAATGGCAGCACAGCGAGCAAGTGCTCAGCGATGTTCAGTGATGTTATGGTGCTGAACATACATAAAAGCTCCTATCAGTATGCTGCTGCTGCTGAAGAGCCATTACTTTAGCTGCTAACCACGTTTGTTGTGTTTTTAGATGGGAATGCAGTGAGATAAAATGAACCACTACAAAAGCAAACACCACGCAACACTATTACATTCACTTCTTATATAGAATAGGGCAGAGCAACAACAGTCCTGTCCCTGCCCACTGGCGTGAGAAACTGAAGCCTCTTCTGGAAACCCTCCATTGTGCCAGCTTCATGCTCTTGCCATGAATGTCAATGAGATTTAAAGATGTGCTTATTCCTGGTTTTCTGCCTTATTTCCTATCACGTTTCCCATTTGGCACCATTTCATCAATATAGCAAATCCATTAGGTGCATTGCTTGCACAGACACCTAACTATATGGACTGCTCTTTAAATGGATCAGAGTTACCTTCTCTATTAAAACCATGACCATATTAGTAACTGCTTTATCTCCACAGAATCCTTTTTAAAAGCTGAAAATCCAAATTTACTTTTCTTTCCTTATGCTGTAAGGTCTCTCTTAGCATGTGCTTATTGCATTGGACAACCAGTCCTCTCCCGAACCAACTAAGAGATTTCTCCCACTGAACATGTCAAATTGGCATCCTCTCCTACCTGCTTCTGATGACACTCATCCTTACCCCTGTGTGCTGAAGAGTTGGAGCTAATGAGATGATCTGTACATCATCATGCTTTAACTCAAGATACTATCTAACTGGACCATCTTGAGTTATTAAATATGCTTAGTTATATATGAAGACCTTTCAAATAAAGGGAAACCTTCCGAGTCAAGTGCTCAAAAACATTTGCCACGACTATTTTTCAAGATATCTTCCTATACATTTAATTAATTTGCTGAGTGACTACTAAGCTAAAGTCAAATTAAGCTCATGGTTTTACAGCTGAATACAAAAGCAGCCCACAAACACATGAGTGAATTTCTAAGTTTTGCTGACTTTTGAATACTTGATTTCATCAAGCACGTTTTTCATTTACCATTTAAAACATCCCTAGGTCTCCAGTGCTTCTAAATTCTGTAAATAGTAACTATAAAATACCTTTCATTTATTATCTGGAATTTAAAACTAAGTTCAGCATTTTACTATTGTTATAATACTATCTATACTAACAGAAATCTATTATGCCACAACAGCCTTAATCTTGCTGCAACGTGTGGTTAAGGAGAGCCTAAGCCATTCTCTCTCCAGTCCTTCATCAGGGGCTGAAGAATAGCCTGTCCACATCCAGCATTGCCACAGCAGGCACTGAACTCCAGAGCCTTACACCAAAACATGTGGTTAGCTTTAATTTTCTTTGCCAGCTTCCAGATATTTCCAATGTGATGTCCACTTTATCTCTTGCAGAAGGAAACTGAGGGCTTTTTTTGTTCAGAAATTATTTTGCTGTCAGTCAGAATTTCCCTAAAGATTGTAAATAGAGGAGCACGATACTTCATAATGTAAACTCACGAACAAATAACATCAGAATTTTCTAGAACAGAGAAAATGAATTTACCTCACCCAAATGTTGACTAGATAGATACAATACATATAAAGATTTATCACAAAACACTGGTGGTGAACAAAGAAGGGAAGCACTTCACAAAGAACACTACAGGCCAGCTGAATGTCATCATAGACACTACCATAACCCAGCAAAAAATCACTCATCTTCCTGTTCCACTAATGATAGACACAGAAAATTAACAATTATCTGTGTGCCAAAAGTGTGACCCACTGCTGCCAACTGAAAAGACAGACATGCTCTTCAATTATTTGCTGTATTTTACTCATTAAACAGGAGAATTATGGGAACCTTTCATTAACCTCTCAAAAAGTACATGTATTTTAAAAGAATTTCATTCAAAAGGAGAAACAGCTCTACAAGGCTGAACACCAGCAGCATTCATTCTTTAAATCTAATATTCTTTTGCCAGAAAACAGATGTTACGTAGCAACTTCAAAGCCACATGAAACTTGCAAACTGCACATGATCTACAAACTGCTTTACTGAGGTCAGCTGATGATTTAGAATATAGCTGGTATAGAATCTTCCTTAGCAAGATCCAAATGTGTACAAGGGGCCAAATGTGCCAGTCAATCTGACCTTGCAATCATCTGAAAGAGGGTAGATTTAGATTAGGTATTAGAGAAAAATTCTTCCCTGTGAGGGTGGTGAGGCACTGGAACAGGTTACCCAGAGAAGCTGCGGCTGCCCCATCCCTGCAGTGTCCAAGGCCAGGCCAGATGGGGCTTGGAGCAACCTGGTCTAGTGGAAGCTGTCCCTGACTGTGGCAGGGAATTGGAACTGGGTGATGAGCTTTAAGGTCCCTTCCAACTCAAATCATTCTGTGATTCTATGATACATTCCAGACCCCAGATGCTCTCCCAGGTATTTTGTGCACTAGAGAGAAGCCACAAGAAGATTTTTTTATCTGGGTACAACACCAAAACAACACCTTCACAAGCGTGAAGGAATCAAGAAGACACACGCAGAAAGCATTCCCCTCAATCTTTGGTCAAAAGAAAAGACAGCTCTGAAGTCTTCCAACTTACTGTCTAAACCATGTAAAATCAAAATTTCAATAGCCTCTGTGCCAGTGCATTAATATTCAATGTCATGCTCAAATAAGACAATTTAAAAAAATGTTTAATCACTCTTAATTTTTATGTCATGGACAATCCAAACGGAGCAATATATTCTGTTGGATCCCAAAGTCTTTTAAAACGTGAACCAACACCACCACCCCAAAAACATCTTGAAACTGGTAACATTCTGTGTTATTAATCTCCTCTATAGCTCAATAAAGACACAGGTGGGAGACAAGGTTTTCCCATCTAAAACAAAAAGCAAAGAGAAGTTCTGACCTCAGAAAGCACTGAGATTGCTTGCTCATTTCAACAGCTAGCTGAGATACCAACAAAGATATAAAGAAACCTAATTATTAACTACCATTTAGAATAGTACTTTACTGATCTATTCTTTCTTTTGATGATACAGCTGTTATGATCAACATCTATGCTCTATTGGCCCATAGTCTCTGATTTCATTTCATGACTGCTGAGCAAAACAAAATCAAAATGTATGTCAAAAAAGGAAGTGGAGTTTTGGTTTAGGTTTTCACTTTTTTCTTTTCCACGTACAGAAAACCCAAATAAAGTTATGCTGCCAACAGTTCCACTGGCTACCTGCCACTGAAGGCAAGTCTGTAAATCTCAGGAGAGGCTAAGTTTCCCTCCAAGCTGCAGACTCATAAGGAGCTGACAACATCAAATGCCAGAGCCAGGCCAGAAGTCTCTTTCTTTTTTGCGAACACTGATGAAAAGATAGCCCACAACAATGGGGACAAACTGTACTGTCACAACTATCCAAAAAGCAACAGAATCAAGAGTTCAAATGAGATCAAAAATGGTTAGTATACATGACTGTACCTTGGTCTATCATTTGGAAGATATAATTTGCAAGTGCAAGCAGTGCAGCTTGTCTACTATACTTAGGGCTAAACCCAGATGGATTCAGTCAAGGAAATCTGAGGATTCTAGATGCCACCAGAGTCGCCTTGCGCACAAGCTTCCTTATAGCTTTCCCTAAAAAACAAAGAAATTCAAGACAAAAAAAAATGGTGAAAACTTTCCTCATCTAAGGGTAATTTTTCAAGCAGGAAAAAACTTTTGACCCTATAAGCAAGCAAGCAAGCAAGCACCTTGTTCTCCCAATCACTTTCAGTAACGGACAAGTACTACCCCAGCGAACACTCCCAGACTTGCAAAAGTGCAAGTCACAAGCTGCAGCCCAGATCTTTCTAGCTGCTATATTCACTTCCACCAGTGTAATTTGCTGAGCCTCAAGAGAGTTTCCTCTCTCATACTCCTAACCCCAAAGAAGCAGGTACTGTTTTTAGAATTACCAGGGAGGTGCTGAGAGCTCCTTTCTGATCTAAGTCACTGAAATAATTAAGTACTTTGAAATCTCCATAGTGTGAAACCCACTGTACAGCTGCTGAAGGGATTCATCTCAGATAAAACAGTTAACCCTTCATCAAAAACAGTTCAGCAGAATGCTTGTTGTAGGCTTTAAGAAGCATTAAGTGCTTCAGCAAATAGAATTTAAAATGGAGCCCAGAAAAATCAGTGTACAGGATATAGAGAAGAGGTGCTCTTTCTCTTTTAAAGATAGGATCTTACTAATGAAAAATAAAAGAGGAGGGAAAGGGGGGAAATGAAACCACACAAGCATATAAATCAAATGCTCTGCTTCAGAGAAGTCAACTGTATTTCTGTCACCAGAACATAAGGAGAGAAAGTTAAGGGACCCATTTTATATCAATACTGGTACTCAAAGCAGAGCAGCCCAAATCATCAACACCCCACTCCAGGTCTGTACAGCATCAAAGAGAAAAACCTTAGGGATCTCTGTAGAAATAGATTCTCCATTTTAATTTGTATTTTTCACTTTTCTTTAAAAGCCTTTCTTTTCTAGAAGACACATTGGAAAGAAAATGCATGCAGGTACTGAACAGGGGAAAAAAAATTGTATTATGTATGCCAGGGTGATCTCAGTGCTTATTTACACATGCTTATATTTAATTTGCAGAGCTTTGAAATTCACAAATATGAACTGCTGTATCAAAACAGGGGGGTTTTATGGAGGCATTTGTCATTATATGAATCTAGTCCAGACAGCAGCAATCCATTCAAGTTAGTTACTCAGGTATGCATCTGTATACATCCTACTCATGAGGAATTTTCCTTCTACTTATATTTGCACTATGAAAAGTTGTGCTTTTAATAAATGCCAAATCTGAATCAAGCCCCCAGTATTCTTTTGGTGGAAATGAGGCAAGTTCTCCAGGTATGAAAACCTCATATCTCTACTATGGTTTCCAAAGGCAGGGGAGCTATAATACTTACACTAGCAGTGAAATGGTGTATATCACTGCTTGCAAAGGTTCAGTATAAGCAGTGAAGAGCTATTAGTATGTGTATACAACATGTGAAAGGTAAATAGTGACATGTAGCAAGCCACATCTTTGAACAACAGATGTGAATAGTGCACAGAGTTTTCTTTATATAACCAAATCTAAATACACTTTCCATATCTTATATTGCACTTTCCTTAAAAAGGCAGAACTCTATTAAATGAAATCCCACCCTCTATGACTTGCCTTACAATTAGACGCCAAGGGCAATTTCTAACAGACGTTGTATAGAAATACAGAAACATACAGGTACTTGAATATTCTTGTCCACTTTCTGGCTTAAGAATATTAGATGCTCAATACTTCTTCAATGATATGACCAATGACTGTGGTGCTTGAATAAAGAACAAATTAAGTGATCTCTAAACCATCTATGCCACCACTGGAAAACCTCATCTAAGCATTTATTTGCAGCAGACAATGATAGGAGAACTCTGACAAGTTGTATTTCTATCATTTCACTAGGAGCTATTTGTTGAGGTTTTCCATTTACAGATTGCAAACCATCATCCCTTAATATAGAAGGGATCCCCTTATCACTATGTCCCCATCATCGAGTGAAGAAATAGACCAAAGACTTTAATTGTCACCTAAATACTGGCAATGTGCATATGAGCATTTCAATTTCATAATCACCTTTGGGATGATTTCCACACTATTTTTAATATCCATTACAATTACGGATTAGCATTACTTTTCATAAGTGCTCTCTATACATTTTGAATGCAAGCCACCAAGAAGCTATGTCTGAGAAAGACTCCCATTCTTTGCTCTGTATTTACAAATTTATTTCTAGATGAAGATAAAAATCAATATAAAATATCCCACATTTATCATAGTGCAAAACTATCTGCCATACTCTAATGACTATAATGTCATAATGACTGCTGGTCATTTGTACATATCTGTAACCTAGGATGTAGTTCTTTAAAATACGTTAAACACTAATAAACAATAAAAACTCATCTAACAATAGAAAGCTCATCTGAAAACAAAAGAAGATAAAATACCAGTGAACTGTGCCGTTAAAATGTACAGATGCATGGGTTTTACGTACTCAACAGCAGTGGCAACTAACAAATGTGAAACGTCACATATATTAAATTTGGCTATTGTGGGAAAAAGGGGTTAATTAGAGACTACCTTCCCCAGTCCCCCAAAGTTAAATTGTAACATACATAGGAAAACCTTAAGGTAAAATGCAACTGCTGCTTCCAGGATGGGATGCAGCTGGCATGCACAGAATCTATTCAGTGACTGCAGGCTCTGTTTCCTGCAGGAGCGGGAACTTGAAGGCACCATGGACTGATAAACCACGCAGCCAAACAAGGAAGCTAGATTTGTATTTGTAAAAGCAAAGTGAGAGTATTTTACACCCATCAGTAATAAAGTATGACTAGGCTCACTCAAGCTCCACAGGCATATAGTTAAAAAGTTGAAACCTGTGTTACTATGAAGAAGCCTGGGCAGATGCAAGGGCCTCCTACAAGGTCAGGATGAACAGCACTGACAAAGAACTGATAGTGGGAGGGAAGGCTTTGCCTTTGTGTAGGCGGATTGAGAAACAGAGCTAACAAATCTCTAATCAGAAAAGACTGTTCTTGAAGCCTGGTTTAGTACATGGACATCATCAACATATAGCTTCATGCATCAGCAAAACATGACTAAGCTGTCCTTTCAACGGAAATTATGCAACCTCATGCAAACTAACTGACCGCCCTGTACATCGGTGGGAGGGTTACAGGGAGTTACTGGCCTGAATCATATTGTATAAATATGTGAAATTAGGAGAGGCAAAGCAGGGAAGACTCCACAGTAACTGCTGGGATTAGCTGATGGGCTGAATCCATCTTCTCCCATGCAGGGATGCACGCTGGGTACGAACTTTATCTTATGCATGACAAATAACTAACACTAGCTGTTATTAGTGATTACAGTTTGGCTGCGCATCACTTCAAGCTTGTTTTTGCAACCAATCACTGGCAATCAGGAACCTTAATTTGTCACAATTTCATATTAATAGAGTGTTATTCTGTAAACTGTCAGTGTTAGTCCTCTGTGGGCGCCAGCAGTCACCAGCAGTGGGTAACAGATTTGGATAAAGTGGGCAGAGCTGCTGAGGGGTTCCCCTCATGCTGTTGGCACATTTCCCTGAACAAGTCAGTCAAATCACCCTCCAATCCAGCAGGACTGGTCAGTGAAGGGCTCCTATAATGGGATGCTGACAGACTGGTTGAGCACAAAGATCCTGGCTTACCTGGGGCGTTGATAAACAAATCAACTAGTGGCTGAGAAAATCTTCCCCCATCTCACATGAAAGGCCATCCAAAACCATAAACTCTGAGAAGTCACTTGATCCACCCAGATTTTTCTAGATTTTTCATTTCACTGAAAAACACGGGAGATTGCCCCATGAGTATGTGTTTGGCGTAAATAAAAATTAGTAACAGACCTAAAAAGATTTCAGCCCATTTAGCTAAACGGTCAATGGGGAGTACTCTATGTCCCACTTACTAGGATGCAGGAGTCCCACTGCACCTGATGAAATCCATCTACGGGTCCTGAAGGAGCTGCCAAATGAAGTTGCTAAGCCACTCTCCTTCATATTTGAAAACTCATGGCAGTCAGGTGAAGTTCCCGATGACTGGAAAAAGGGAAATATAACCCCCATTTGCAAGAAGGGGAAAATGGATGACCCGAGGAATTACAGACCAGTCAGTCTCACCTCTGTGCCTGGTGAAATCTTGGAGCAGATTCTCCTGGAAGGCATGCTAAGGCACATTAAAAAACAACAAGGTGCTTGGTGAGAGCCAGCATGGCTTCACTAAGGGGAAATCCTGCCTGACCAATTTGGTGGCCTTCTATGATGGGGCTACAGAACTGAT